>JARJLE010000599.1:0-25388 GCA_029289555.1 Mycena latifolia | reverse complement strand
GCGAGACCCTTGGTGGGCCGCCTGAAAGGATAAGGAGACCGAAAAGCTAGTAAAGAAGTCGCTAGATTTTCGGCACTATCTCCGAATCAAGCAACCCGAACATCGCAAAGCGCTTACGAGGTAATCCTTTCAAGTCACAGCCTTGCTGTTGAGCCCGCCGTTGGAAAGAACGAGGGAAGAAGATTGTCCCACCAATGGAGGCTTGCAGATTCTGCTACGTTACGTGGAGGACCCCGCCCACGCGTTATTCGCGATGCCCGCACACAGAGCTTCAAACACTTCGTCATGCATTCCTGGAGAAAGTAGAGGCGGAAATTGCCGGTGTGGTGGGACCAAGCTGCCGACGCCCTGGAACTCTTTCGAGTGTTACTTCCGAGGAGGGAGATACACCACTGCTTGGAAAATTGGCTTACGATGGTGCGCAAAATATTTGACTCTACTCCAATGCTTCTTGTCAACGAGCCAACCCCAACGGTGCCCGCTTAGCGCGCCAAGATACCTTGTATTTGTGTTTCGTGCTTCACCCTCCGCCAATCGCTTCGACCACCCACAAGCTCACCTCTCACCCGAAGTGCGCACCAAGACTTGTGAATTCTTCGGGAGTCGAGCACTGTTATTTTCGTTGGCTGTGGACCTTCCTCGGAAGTTGAACACGCTAATCTGTGGTCCCATGCATGCAGTCTGCAAAGGGAAGACATCGACAGCTTCTCTTGTACTGGTGGACACCGGGGGTTTATACCTGGGGGGAGAAGACTCCTCCCGTACACCAGCATATCACGCTGGTGGTCAGGTCCCACGAGGTTGGAACCGGTGGTCCCGCCATTCGAAAGGCCAGCCAGTACAGGGAATGCCAGCGTCTTGTATGCTCACCCCCCTGGAATTTCTGTGTGCTCCGTTGGCATCTTGTAGGTTTATGTACGGCTAACCACCCGTATATTCCTACTTGTTTGTCTTCGGTAGACTCGCTGTTCATGTTGTGGACCTCGCGAGTATAATAAATCCCCCCCCCATGGCCAAATTTTGCAATTGAAATTATGGAGGTTGCAACCGGGACTTTCTTTCACACATCTGTATCTTGAGACACCATAATCCAAATTCAGCCAACATTAATCAAATCTTGCATCTCATTGTATAGCGTCCCTTGAAATCAGTGACGTCTGTCAGTTTGAGGGAGGTCGGGCCTCTCGGGCCTTGGCCGGGCGTTGTGTGGTGCTAGCCTCGGTAAGTATATTCCTTAAAGATAATGGGACCAATAAGGTTGATTTTCTTTCTGCTCCTTTCTTTCCGCCCCAAGTTGAAGGTCACCGAAACCTATTTGGAACTTTGGAACAGTAACTCGCATATCGTGATGAACTAGAACTGAAGGAGGGACGTCAATCAATTGGGTCCATTGAATTATTTTCCATTGAACGGCGCCCGACCATGCTTTCCAGTAAGCGAAAACGCTTAATGGCCAACTTTGATTAACAAACCTGTTTCGGTTTTGAACGGCTTCACATCTTAACGTTGCAGGTGAACGGAGTTATACTCCGACTACCGTGCCAACCATCAGGCCTGATGTCCATATAGCGTCTGTGTATGTGCCCTGTTATTATGTTCCTTATTGCGACCGCCGCGATTAAAAACCACCTCCTTCCTTCCGAGGACCAAAACAAGGCCTAGAAAGGCTAAAAATACCATAAGTCCGGCAATATCAATCAAAGATTTTCCTTTCCTAGCTATATATATATTGAGGCACACGACTCATGTAAAATTTAACTCGCAGGCTGACCCCCCGTGCTACCTGGAACCAGTGTCTGCCACAATTACCCTGACGGCCGCGGAGGAGCCTCTGATCACGTACGACATTAACCTCCCATACCACGACGCCAGCCTCGAGAAGCCGATGCTAAAACACGCAGAGTACACCCCGACATGGAGCAAAGTCTGGTTCGATAAACTTCCGCCCTTCGAATTCGTCGACCCCGCGCTCCGAGCAAATAAGGAGAAACCCAACCTCCTCACTCCCACCGCCGTTATGGACGACATCTCTCCGAAAATGGGCACAATCCTCCGAAATGTCCAGCTCACCCAGCTCTCAGATCAAGCCAAGGATGAACTCGCCCTTCTCATTTCGGAACGCAAAATCGTTGCGTTCCCCGACCAGGACTTCATCGAAGCTGGCCCGGAGTATCAGCAGAAGTTCATGGATTACTTCGGGAAGCACAACTACCAGCCGGTTTCTGGAAGTATCCCCGGTCTGCGATATTTTGCATTCGTATAACGACTGCTTGCACTAATTGTTGCCTCCAGGATACCCGGGTTTCCGTATTATTCACCGTAACGGCAACAAACCGGAGCTCGACGCCTTTTTTGCCCAGAAAACAACGTCGTGTCTCTGGCACCAGGACGTCAGTTACGAAATGCAGCCTCCTGGCTATGTCATGCTGGGACTATTGGATGGACCTAAGGTTGGAGGTGATACCGTGTTTGCAGCGACGGATGAGGCGTACAAGTGAGTTCAAAGTTATTAATCGTGTTCTTCGACGCTTGAATTTCCTCCAGGGGTCTGTCACCGGCAATGCAGAAATTCCTCGATGGAATCAAAGTCAGACACTCGTCTGCTAACATGATCAACCACACGCGTCTCGCAGGTGGTCTTGTGCGCAAAGACCCCGTTACGTCAATTCACCCTTTGGTTCGTATGCACCCGATCACTGGGGAGCGCTGCATCTTCATCAACGGGGAATTCATCACGGGAGCGGTTGGATTAAAAGACGTTGAATGGAAGGCGATCTCTGATTTCCTACTCCAACATTTAATTGGATCCCACGACATTCAGGCACGCGTTCACTGGAGCCCCCGAACGATCGTGATGTTTGACAACCGCTCGACTATCCGTGAGTTCCTGTATTGCATCCTTAGTTCGCTTATAATTCGAGCCCATAGATACCGCTGTCGTCGACTACGTTGATGATGAACATGGGGCGCAACCTCGCCACATTTTCCGCTTAGCTGCAATGGCCGAGAAGCCCATCCCTGTTCCAGACGCCTGAATTTATGGCGTTAAATTTGGCAATTTGCCGTGTATTTACTCAGATTTTGTTTGCAATCTTGACCTTCAAGCGCCGCATAGCGCAGTTGCTCATGACCGTTTTAACCACATTGTGCTGTGATTCCCGGTTTCTGAATTACCAGTGCAGCCGAGTGACAAGTCCAACCCCCAAACGCTAGAGACTATTATTGGAGGAAGATTGCGTTTCATCTCCATCAGGCGCTCGCACATTCTTGAAATTCTGTCAATAATTTTGGAGTCAGAATCCTGAATTCCTCCAGCGCCCTCCATATCCCATGTACTGTATGTGTGCTCGTCTGCAGTTCTTCCGACGTAAGGTGTATCCTATACTTTGGACGACATGTACGTGTATATCTTGTTTTGCATACGCTGAGCGCGTCAAACTTGCCTATATCATATAATCACGTGGCCATGTTTTACTTACTTACATTTTTTTCCACCTAGCTCCTTCTTTCCTTCCATCTTCTACTCAGCAACGTAAGGTAGCAGCCTTAGCATGAATTTGACGGGTGGTGGAGCCGTGCATGTTAATGTAATATTATTGCAAGTAGGATCAATTTAAATTCAAAAGCTCTAGTTTCTCATACAGCCCAATTCTGAGTATGATGAATGTTTACCTGGGAGCTCACGCAGTAGTTGACCCGAATATTGGAAGAGGCACATTAGAGTTTACCCAAAACACAACGAGACCACAACTGAACTTCCAACTTCGCCATCATTCTCATTACATGCAAGTGCCGTGTGCAGGCCACTTTACTGACAGGAACGGGGCTGATATAATGGTATCGATGAAGGCTTAGGGAACCCTTAACATGCAATTCTCGCGGCAGGCAAGTATAATTCGGGATGCCCGTGCTTCAGCGCTTGACGGCTTAGACGGCTCGCGCCGTGCCGGGATCGTGCCGCCACAATTCGCGACGGCACGCAGAACCCTGAGCCACGGATCAGCCGGCGGCACGCCCTGAAATATCTTGCAGTCGCAGTCGCAGTCGTAACAACTGCTATTATTCACATCTGACTTGCAACTGAGCTTGACTGAACTGTAGGGTACGCCTGCTACGCACTCAAGTTAACGACATGGTCCACACGCCTTGATTATTCGATTTGTTGGATCTTCAAACCGGTCAGCTTACGAGCTCCACCTCAGTCAACTCAATGGCCTAAATTTTAATGTTAACCTCCCTTCAAGTCGAAGGTGCCAATTACTTGTTTCGAAGATGAAGCCGGCCAACGTTTCACAACCACCTTGGAACTGGCCGATGTGGAAATGGTGAGTACTTCTTCATCGCTTCACCAATAACCGGCGAAATTCCCACTCAGGGCTCATGTCTCAGTGTTGAACGAGTATTAGCCAATCATCCAATCTCCGAATGTTCGATTATTTGTAAACTTGCAAAACCGTGGCATCTCAAAAGTTACACGAAGGCTCGGCTACCGTGGACACACCCGGCTCCGCGTGTATGGAACCAATGGGGGCCGAGAGCATTCAACCCGTGGCAATATGCCTTCCGTGGTGTGACGGTATGCATAGAGATCGAATAAGCACTGTTAGGGAATCGAACTCCGGTCATCCTCAACCCGGTCCTTTGTGCCGCCATCCTTCTAGAGCTTGTCTTGTGAGTCTGATACGCGAACGCAACAACATATTTTGTAGGGCTGACGGAAGGTCGGATTCCCGGAACACGTACGTGCAAAGTAAAAGGCCCGCCGGAAAGGAAGACCCGTGCTGAACGGGTGAGCTATTCGCGAGATTTGTGGTGTCAAATGCGGGAGGAGCTCCGGGCTTGCACTCGTGGTCTTTGCAACATTGTTACCGGCTCCTTAGTTTGAAATATCTGGGAAACTATCAGATTCAGTGTAGGATCCAGTGGGCGTAGCACGCGTCGAAGCAACAATGTTAACTCCTCTCACGTTCAATCTAAATCCTTATAACAGCACTTCTCCGTATCAATCGCTGGATTGAAATTCCGAAACTCTAATCCCTCTAGCCTGTTGAGGGTCCGAGGAAAGGCGCAGCGTGCGGCGGGTCGTATGACCAGGATCCATGCGTCTCAGGTATGTAAAAGGCCCGCGCAGGAATGGCTATAGCGCGGGCCGCCGCTAGGAGGACGATCGAACCAGAGATCAGTGGAGTGGGGCATCTCTTGGCACAGACCGAGCATCGCGCGAGACAGGGCTGGTCTTTGGACCCGGGATAGAGGCGCAGAAGACGGCGAGACGCGGAACGGCGAGACCTATCTTCATATTCTGCAGAAGGAGTATCGTCGGTAGGACATTGTGTACATTTTTGGCCGGAATCAACTTGAATAACCAAATCAGGATCAACTGACAGACTGAATCAGACGGAATTATACCGAGCCGGCTGGCATGGACGGTAACTCAATCCGAAGAGAGTAGGAGCGAGAGCTATGAGTTTGTGCAGTACTTTTATGATGAATGCCTCAAGGCGACCCCTCCCCGGGCCAGCCATCAGAAGTTGAACTTGGGAATCCAAATTCCGAGTATCAGGCGTCCGAACTCAGTATCTTCTCTCCGAACCGAGGCTGCGGGTAAACTGGTCTGCTGAAAGATGTGCAACAGGATGGCACAGGACATCGCACACCGATCAATCAACCACAGCCAGCGCGCCGAAATGTGCGGCGCGGCGACGGAACCTCGCAGACCTGCTGACTTGACTCGCGGAGGAATAAAAAACCCAAATTCGAAATGTCTGCAATGTTGTCCTAGAATACATGGAGGTACTAATAATGAAAGCAGATTTGCATGATACCGAACGAAACTGTAGAATATAGGATGTCCATTGGGTTCGGCATCACTGCGGTGGCCTTTCTGATTTACCCCGAGTAAAGGGGCAAGAAAAACCTACATGGGGTCCTCTGGGTTTTACCCCTGATTTTACCCAGAATTTTACCCAATGTAAAATTGGACATGCTTTTTCCGGCTGGAAATATAACCATTTTTCTCAAAGGAAAATTCCCAGCTTCGCCCAGAAAAAATTCCCACCCGCCAGACTTGATTTTTCATGTGGAAAAATGATTCCATTTCGAGCCAGAAAAAGTGTGCCTAATTTTACATTTGGGTAAAATTCGGGGGTAAAACCCGGAGGACCCCATATAGGTTTTTCTTGCTCCTTTTTCTCGGGGTAAATCAAAACAGCCACCGCCGTGCATAGCAAGCCACAAACGTGACAAAGCGTCAGGTCGCAAAGCGTAATGAAGCAAGCTTCAATCGCGTTTCAGGTTACGTCGTATCATGAGCATGCGTTCGCCATGGTTGGTGCCGGTCATCCCAGGGCGCGACGGAAACAGCATTTGGTACGATCCATTGCGCGGACGGACTCACCTGAATTTTCTCCGATTTCTGACGTCCACCACAGACCCGAGAAAAAAAAATCATCGTGGGAGATCACCTCAGCCCGACCTGGCCAAAACATACCTTCTCGCGTAGAAATGTCCAATCCGTTATGCGGCGCGGTGATCCCAGTGCGGAGGCCAAACAATTTAGGCGCCCGCGGAGTTTGAAATCTTGGGTGGTGCCGATCGGCGGCGATCGCGGCATCTTTGATCGGCATCATTGCTCATGTCGCGCTTCTGCTGGACCGCGCTGACACATCGATCTCTGGAACTCGCCCTTCTTCCACGACCGTGCAACACCGACTCTATGGCACGCGCGTGCGCGTATGGCCTCGTCGGGCTTCACGTCCCTCATCCTCCCGTTCTATCGTGAACTCGAGCGCCATTCCGCCGAAGTGCAGACCCCTCGCGCGCGGGAGCGCATGAGCATTCTGCACGCACCGGCGCACGCGGGAGCTCGCGCGGGTGATCAGATACCTCCCCGCGTGCACTCCAGCCCATGCGCTAGGGCGCCGCCTGCGCGTGGGCCGAGCACTACACCGCTGCCCCGGGTGACCTCGAGACGTGCGCCAGCGTTCCTTTTTCTCCCTCTCCTGCTACTGGCACCCGGACAGTGTGGCGAACGGGCTAAAGCTGATGGGCTACTCGCTGGACTTCTCTGCACCGCGCGCGGCGGCGCCGATCACACGGCTCGACGCATGCATCGGCATGTCGACGCCGGCCGCGCCCACATTCTTCGATCCCGCAGTGCTCGATATGTTTCTCCCGCTCGAGAACGGGTGGATGAACGACGGGGGGATGCTCTTGACATGTGCGTCCGTTCGCCTTCGCTCAGCCAATATACTGAATTATGTTCCATGATTTGCGTGGCCTAATATATAGGGATGTAAATAGCGCGTTGTTTCATGCGTTCCCCACGTTCGATTACTGATTTCATTTTTTTCTTCAAAGCTAGAATTTTGCTCTCTGGGTAGACATTCTCTGCAGAGTTGGTTGTTTAGCTTTCCGAGCGAAATTAGCTTGCTTGAGTACTTGATAGGAAACCCCTAACGCTAACATTCAATCTTCGGTAAGTAATGTTACTCTCCGACTGCAGAGCTGGGTTGAATGCAGGGTTTGTCATTTTATCTTAACCAACACGAAGGTATTTCACAAATACTGATGTATGCAATAGTCTCTGGTTATACCTCGCATCTTGCAAGCAAGTCGTCATGCATTTCTGGAACACCAATGGTTTTTTGCACTGCTGTTTCCCTTCCAGGGGTTCAACCTTTCGCTACTTTATCGGGCATTTTCGAAGCACACACGACGTCTCACGCATGTCGTGTCCAGAAGGGCCGTGTACGCGACCCCCTTGAGTCATCGGCCCGCTCACATGATCGCCTGCAACATGGCCCAACATCCAACCAACATCGTCAAAATTCGCTCAAAAAAGATACTAGGGTTGCTGGAATCCAGGTTCACCCTCAAAAACCTCGAAAAAGACCGAAATCTATTGCAAATTCCATTCACATTGCTTCGCACATTCATATGGCATGATCGCGCGTCCTGTCTAGTACGCGAGACTTCTTCCCGTGATTGGCATATAAATGTGGGTGGGGTAAGACGTCCTTCCCATCCTTCAAACACCCTCGAACCAGCACGCTTACATGGACGACCCGAAGCTTCTGATCTACGGTGGGCTCGCGCTGGCCACAATTGCCACCTTGCGCAAGGCATTCAACGACTCGAAGGTGCGCGAAAGTTCCTTACTTCTCCCGTGGCATATTTCCCAGCCCTACCTACCTACCTAGGTGGCCGCAATCCCTGTTGTGGGATCTTCCGGCTTCTTTGCGAGCTATTGCGATGGCTACAAGTTCCTCGCGCATGCCTCGGAGCTCATCCAACAAGGCTACGACCTATACCCCAATGGAATCTTCCGCGTCGCGCGTTTGTTCCATTGGGACTTCATAGTGTGCGGGCCGAAGTTGGTCAATGAGGTTGGAGGTGCCCCGGAGAATATCCTCTCCTTCTCCGGAGGCGTGGAAGAGGTATGTATGAACCATGGATTCTCGTTTTAGCCGTGCTGACTTCAACCTCAACAGAGAATTCAAGGTTAGCTTTTCCCCTCGGTGGTGCAGAACACTTGAACAAGGAATCGATTGTATCTAGCCAAGCTTACCCTGGGGCGGGCCGTCGCCGATAATCCGTACCACCAGCACACGATCCGCACCAGTCTCACAAGAAATCTGCATCGATGCTTCCCGGACGTCAGGGACGAGATTATCTGCGCTTTCGATGACGTTCTGCATTTGGAGGGATCTGGCAAGTAACAGCGTCTTAGCCCACATCTCCTACCTGACGTTCAACTTCCACACAGAATGGAAGGCCCTGCCAGTGCTCCCGAGCACGATGGCGATCGTAGCGCGCGTCAGTAATCGTTTGTTCGTAGGCCTCCCCCTCTGTATGTTTGATTTTTATTACTCCGCGATTCCCCCACTAAAGTGTCCTCTAGGCAGGGAGAAAGGGTATCTGCAAAACAATATCCAGTTCACCATCGACGTCATTCGCAGTGCTGGGCGTATAACCTTGTGGCCGCCGTTCCTGCGCCCGTGAGGACGCACTACTTTCTGCATTCCTTCGAAACTAACTCCGTAGTTAGGATCGTCGGTCCTTTCATTTCTAGCAAGGATAAGAGTTTCGCGACTGCCCTCAAATATTTGGGCCCGCTCCTGGAAGAGAGATTGACAAAGGAGGAGGAATTAGGTCCGGACTGGCCCGGGAAGCCGTAATTTGGTTTCGTTGGCTGGTATACGTTCATGACTGACCTTACATCCAGAATGATTTCATCTCTTGGCTCCTTGAGCTCGCGGAGGGAAAGGAGCGCACAGCACCAGCCCTCACGCTGCGCATCCTGTCGACAAATATGGCGGCCATCCACACGTCTTCAATGGTGAGCTCCCCCCGCATGGCACATGCCCTGCATCTAATGTCCCGCAGGCATTCACGCACGCCCTCTTTGATCTCGCGGTGCACCCCGAACTCTTCCTGCCCATGCGCGAGGAGGTCGAGCGCGTTGTGAAGGAAGAGGGCTGGACGAAGGCCGCGCTGAACAACATGGTCAAGATCGACAGCTTCTTCCGCGAGTCGCAGCGCCTCACTGGGAACGGACCTGGTAAGCATTCCCCCCGATCGAGCATCCGTCCTCACAAGCGTATTGACACGGAGATAAATAATAGTGACCATGACGCGTCAGGTCGTCGTGAAAGACGGTTTCCAATTCTCCAATGGCACCGTCCTGCCGTACGGCTCTTTTGTGAGCGTCGCCGCGCGCCCGACGCACTACGATCCAGGTCAATTAATCCGTTTCTATACTATATCAATCATCGTCGTTTCTAATATTTTCTGCTAGCGAACTACGAGAACCCCTCCGCGTTCGATGGGTTCCGCTTCGCACGAGAGCGCGCAGAGCAGAAGGTCGATGCCGATCCCAGCAAGGACATCTTCAAGCGGCATATGGTCTCGACTGCTGTCGACCACCTTCCATTCGGCGCGGGGAAACACGCTTGCCCTGTAAGGATCAGCTCCTCTTTCACTTTCTTTGTGATTCGTCTTACATGTACTCAATCGATAATCGTTTCAGGGAAGGTTCTTTGCTGCCACCGAATTGAAAGCGATGCTTGCGCATCTGGTGGTCAACTACGATATCAAGGCCGAAGTAGAAGGTGTCCGACCCCCGAATAACAACTTCGGCACGGTGACAACCCCGAGTGCGACTGGGAAGGTGCTCTTTAGGAAGAGGCGGTAAATGAGCTGTGCACGAGAGGGCCTGGACCACGCATGAGGAATTGTATCATATATTTATTAACCTCGGGTCACGATGAAGTACGAAGAGTTGCTTACAATAAACTCGCGGCGGAGCGAGTATCCTACCTGACCCTCCAAGTCTTTCGCATTCAATATTGATTGTATGGCATACCGGCGGACACCCTGGTTGAATTGTGTGTAATTCTTCATTTCAAGCAGGTCAAATAGAGAGTCTCCTAAGTACCATCCTTCATTCATCAACGCCAATTGCCTTCAGGGTGCGTGCTGTTGTGTTGACTCTAATGAGCCCTTCCATTGTAGTAAGAGTCGAACCAGTCCAATTTTCGATATCTCGGACCGTCGTTCGATATTGACATCGACACCGCACATACTCCAGTTTAAGCGAGTTCAACATACGAACCGGCACTCCGCAGGTCGGGTGCCATTTAAATCTACCCGATACGAGGGCACTCTTGTATGTCCTTCCTTCGGCCATCCCTTTTCAGCGATCTTTCCTCAAGTCCCCAGTGCAATGTCCCTTTCAAAATGCGTAGTTTAAGGTGGCATTAATTTTCTCCTGCAAGCTGATGCCTAAGCTGCACATATCACACAATGACTCTATTACTACGTCGTCGGCCTAAAATAAGCCCCGAGACTTTTCCATCGTTTTGCTGTACCCGAGAGGCTAGACTGATGGACGAGCATTCTGAACTGAGGTAGATCACACTGTTTAGTTGAACAATTAAATCTCAACTGATCGCGGGCATTAGCCGAGCGGTCCCCGCGGCCTGGGCTGGTTGACCGTTCCTTGGGAGAGAGACGGTGTTTAACATATGAGCCTTGCGTAGAGTTGAAGGTCACACTTGGGTAAATCAAGCGTGCAAACGCATGGTGATCCGACCGAACTCCAATTCCGAGGCAACAAGATTCCTTACTATTCCTTCTTACAGAAAAGCCCGCGAATAGATAGTATTTACGTTCCTCGCTAAGTCCATGGAGGAAGAGGATACGTAACACGGGAAGGTCCGAATGACGAAAGGAAAATGAAGAAATGGCTCTGGTTGATACATGATCAATTGTAACTGCATCCGATGTGGGTGGCGACGAGCTATCGACGGCAAATAGGTTCCGTAGGAGCTAAGGGATTTTGAGAGAGGGCAACCAATTATCTCGAATAATTAAAGTCGCTCCTGGACGAATAGTTCAAAGGTCCCTGGTTTCTAAGCGACTCTGCGCCAGGAAACCATGGTTGGCATTCCTCTGAAAATTAGGTGGATCATGTTCGGTACAGAACAGTGCGCTGCTCACAGTACGCGAGCAGACGCGCCCTCGCGTAATGGTCCCAACTTTGATGAACAAACCTGGGTGGGAAAGCTTTCACATCTTGCAGTCGCAGTGGTACTACCGTGTACCTCCGTGTAATATGTACATACTGTCGTGCCGTGCCAACGATCAATCGCGATTCCCGAGGACAGATTGAGAAAACTAGAAGCCCCGTCAATCAAGGTTTTCCTCTTGCTCCAGATACTACACGGGGTATATATGAGAGCGAGCCACTTGTGCACAATTAAATCAGCATCCTGACCCGCTCGTACCTCGGTCGATGTCTGCTACAGCTACCATGACGGCGCACGAACCTGTGATAACCTACGACATTAATGTCCCGTACCAAGATCCCAGTCTCGAGAAGCCGATGGTGAAGCACGCAGAGTACACCCCGATGTGGAACAAAGTCTGGTTCGATAAACTTCCGCCCTTCGAATTCGTCGACCCCGCCCTCCGAGCAAATAAAGAGAAACCCAACCTCCTCACTCCCACTGCCGTTATGGACGACATCTCTCCTAAAATGGGCACAATCCTCCGAAATGTCCAGCTTACCCAGCTCTCAGATCAAGCCAAGGATGAACTCGCCCTTCTCATTTCGGAACGCAAAATCGTCGCGTTCCCCGACCAGGATTTCATCGAAGCTGGCCCGGAGTATCAGCAGAAGTTCATGGATTACTTCGGGAAACGCAACTACCAGCCTGTGTCCGGAAGTATCCCCGGTCTGTGATATTTTGTACTGGCATAACGAGGCGTTCACTGAGTGTTTCTTAAGGATACCCGGGCTTCCATATTATCCACCGTGACGGCAACAAACTGGAGCTCGACGCCTTTTTCGCCCTGAAGACCACGTCGTGTCTCTGGCACCAGGATGTCAGTTACGAGATGCAGCCTCCCGGCTATGTCATGCTGGGACTCTTGGATGGACCAAAGTTGGAGGTGATACCGTGTTTGCAGCGACCGATGAGGCCTACAAGTGAGTTCAACAAATTTCAACATTTCATTACCCCCTCAATTATTTCCGGCAGACGTCTTTCACCTGCGATGCAAAGATTCCTGGACGGAATCAAAGTCAGGCACTCGTCTGCTAACATGATCAACCACACACGTCTCGCAGGTGGTCTTGTGCGCAAAGACCCCGTTACGTCAATTCACCCTTTGGTTCGTGTGCACCCGATCACTGGGGAGCGCTGCATCTTCATCAACGGGGAATTCATTACGGGTGCGGTTGGATTGAAAGACGTTGAATGGAAGGCGATCTCCGACTTCCTTCTCCAACACTTGATTGGATCCCACGACATTCAGGCACGCGTTCACTGGAGCCCCCGAACAATCGTGATGTTTGACAACCGTTCGACTATTCGTGAGTTCCTGTATTGCATCCGAGTTGTTTTTTGGGTTAGCTTATAGTTGGAGCCCACAGATACCGCTGTCGTCGACTACGTTGATGATGAACATGGGGCGCAACCTCGCCACATCTTCCGCTTGGCTGCAATGGCCGAGAAGCCCATCCCTGTTCCAGATGCCTGAATTTATGGCGTTAAATTTAGCAATTTGCCGTGTCTTTGTTCAGATTTTGTTTATAATCTTGACCTTCAAGCGCCGCACAGCGCAGTTGCTCATGGCCGTTTCAACCACATTATCTTGTGATTCCCGGTGTCTGACTTACAAGTGTAGCCGAGTGACAAGTTCAACCCTAAGGCGCTAGTGACCAATATTGGATGAAGATCGCGTTTCATCTCCATCAACTTCGAACGGCGCTCGCAGTTGACTATCATTCTTAACATTCTGTCAATAATTTTGGAGTCAGGATCCTGAATTCCTACAGTGCCCTCCCATATCCCGTGTCGATGTGCTCGCCTGCAATTTCTCCGCGGTAAGGTGTATCCTACGCCTGTGGCCACATGCACATACATATCTCTTTTTCTCCATACGCTGATCGGTCAAACTTACCCTCTTAGCTCCTACTTTCCTTCCGTCTGATACTCAACACCGCAAGCAGCAGGAGCGTGATTTTGCCGGGTATCAGAACCCTGCATGTTCTGCGCGAGTAATTGTATTTCCACGCAGGATCAATTTAAATTCATAAAGGCTCTACTAGTTTTCTAGCATAGCCCAATTCTAAGTAAGATGAAGGGATACTTACAAGGTATTTGACGCAGCAGTTAACGCAGATATTGGAATAGGCACACTAAGATTTACCCAAAACACAACTGGAGACCACAACTGAACTTCCAGCTCCGCCATCATTCTCATTGCATGTAAATGCCGTGTGCAGCCCACCTTCCTGACAAGAACAGGATTGATATAATAGTATCTATGAAGGCTTCGAGAACCCCTAATCTCGCGCCAGGCAAGTTTTGGGGACGATTGGGGACGGCCGTGCTTCAGCGGTTTACGGCTTAGATGGCTCGGGCCGTGCCGGGATCGTGCCGCCACAATTCGCGACGGCACGAGGAACCCGGAACCACGGATCAGCCGGCGGCACGCCCTGAAATGACTTGCAGTCGCAGTCGCAAAAACTACTTTCCCTCCCTATTATTCACATCGGATTTGCCACTCAGATTGTCTGAACTGTAGGGTACGTCAGCTCCGCATTCAAGTTAACGACATGGTCCGCACACCTTGATTATTCGATTTGTTGGATCTTGGAACTTTCAGTGACCGGTCAGCTCACGAACTCCACTTCAGTCAACTCAATTGCCTAAGTTTTTAGTGTTCACCTCTCCCCTTCAATTTGAAGGCGCCAACTACTTGTTTCAAAGATGAAGCCGGTCAACGTTTCACAACCACCTTGAAACTGGTCGATTTGGAGATGGTGAATACTTCTTCGTCGCTTCACCAATAACAGGCGAAACTCCTACTCCTCAGCCCTCATGCCTCAGTTTTGAGCAGGAATAATACTCCGGGTATTAACCAATCATACAGTCCCCGAATGTTCCATTATTTGGAAACTTGCAAAACCGCGGCATTTTAAACATGACGCGAAGGCTCAGCTCCCCTGGACACCCAGCTCCGCGTATATGGAACCAACAGGGGCCGATAGCACTGAACCCATGGCTACCCTTCTGTGGTGACGGTATGCATGGAGATCGAACAAGCACTGTTAGCGAATCGAACTCCGGTCATCCTCAACCCGGGTCCTTTGTGCCGCCATCCTTCTAGATCTTGTCGACGCAACAGCATATTTTGTAGGGCTGACGGAAGATCGGATTCCCGAGACCCGTACGTACAAAGTAAAAGGCCCGCCGGAAAGGAAGACCCGTGCTGAACGGATGAACGGTTAGTGAGATTTGTGACGTCAAATGTGGGAGGAGCTCCGGGTCCTTGCACTCGTGGCCTTTGCAACATTGTTGCCTTATCCTAAGTTTGAGAATATCCGGTAAAGTATAAGATTCAGCGTAGGATCTATTGACCGGAACACGCATTGAAGACTCCTCGGACGTCTAATCTAAATCCTTATAACAGCACTTCTCCGTATCAGTCGTTGTATTGAAATCCCGAAACTCTAATCTCTCTAGCCTGTTGAGGGTCCGAGGCAAGGCGCAGCGTGCGGCGGGTCGGATGACCAGGGTCCATGCGTCGCAAGTATGTAAAGGCCCGTGTAGGATAATGGCTATAGCGCGGGCCGCCGCTACAAGGACGATCGAACCAGAGATCAGTGGAGTGGGGCATCTCTTGGCACAGACCGAGCATCGCGCGAGAGCGGGCTGGTCTTGAGACCCGGGATAAAGGCGCAGAAGACGGGGGATGCGGAACGGCGAGACCTATCTTCATATTCTGCAGAAGGAGTATCGTCGGTAGGACATTGTGTACATTTTTGGCCGGAATCAACTTGAATAACCAAATCAGGATCAACTGTCGGACTGAATCAGACGGAATTATACCGAGACGGCTGGCATGGTCAGGAACTCAATCCGAAGAGAGAGTAGGGGCGAGAGCTGCGAGTTTGTGCAGTACTTTTATGATGAATGCCTCAGGGCGACCCCGCCCGAGGCCGGCCGGCGTCTTCCCATCAGAAGTTGAACTTGAGAATCAAAATTCCGAGCATCAGGCGCGCCCGAACTCAGTCTCTTCTCTCCGAACCGAGGCTGCGGGTAAACTGGTCTGCTGAAAGATATGCAGCAGGATGGGCGCAGGACGTCGCACATCGACCAATCAACCACAGCCAGCGCGCCGAAATGTGCGGCGCGGCGACGGAACCTCGCAGACCCGCTGACTGACGCGCGGAGGAATAAAAAACCCAAATCCGAAATGTCTACAATGTTGTCCTAGAATACATGGAGGTCCTAATGATGAAAGCAGATGTGCACGATAGCGAACGAAACTCTAGGTTGGAATAAATATAGGTTGTCCATTGGGTCCGGCATAGCAAGCCACAAAGCGTCAGGTCGCGAAGTGTGATGAAGCAAGCTTCAATCGCGTTTCAGGTTCCGTCTTATCACGAACATGCGCTCGCCGTGGCTGGACCCAGTCAACTCGGTGACGCCCTGGATGGTGTCGAGGCCCTGTAGTGGGCTTCCCTTGGCGAGGACGATGTACATCTCCAACCCGTCGCCGACCTGGATAGATGTTAGTGACGGGACGGCTGCAAATTACGAAGGGGAAATACCTCAATATGGCGCTCTGTTGCACTCGTGAACGAATCGATCACGAGCGAGAGGACGTGGGGGAGCGGAAGATGTGTCGGATGTGCGTTGCCCGGCGGCGCGGTCTGGTTCTTGAAGTATATCTGGGGGATACAGCGGAATTAGCGGGAGCCGGGCAGGATAGAAGGAGGGGGAGTAATGTCGGTTAAGGATCGGTATGGTATATATGCCACCGGACAAGAGCTCGCGCGCCAGATTTCCCGCGGCATACGCCACAGGAGAAAGCAGCATGGTGCAGTGAGAGAGAGTTTATGTGGGGTCGGGAAGAATATTAAACACGAGGTGGGCGGTATGACACCAAGACGTGGCTAAGAACTGTGCAACGCGTCGGGAAAATGGAATACATCCAGCAGCAGTCGCCCAAGAGCGATCTCCACCAATCCTCACGTCACAGTGACGTGAGCCAGTTCCAAATGGTGCACAAACCGGAAAAGAGACATTACACGGCACGAGACTAACCTGGCTATCCAGAAATGGTTGCACAAGGGCCGACGCCGCACCGGCAGCGCGACATGTTTCACGCTCGTAGGATCCCACGGGATCGAAAGAATAGACAGCACCAGAACCTGTTCAATTCAAATTCAACACCTGCGCATCAGAAGCCGAGGACGCTCACCATCATCTTCAATCCCGCCGAGAATATTATACACATAGAAGGGAAAGAAGCGTCGCTGATACAGCATGGTTTGAATCAGGCGCGCTATTGCTTGCAGCGACATGTCCTTTGCGTGTGCATGACGGTACCACTGAGGCGGCGGGTAAGCATTGCACCCAACTCGCATGGAAGGCTCATACCTCGAGACGTTGCCTGACTTTCTTCACGAACATATTTCCGTCTGCCGCAAAACCATTCGTTGCCAGTACTGCCGTGTCCGTCCTAATTACAGATTAGCACAATAAGCAACCCCGAACATAAATACTCACAGCCGAAAGACCTTTGGCGCATACCGCGTCTGAACGTTGTAGCCCTCTGTTTGACGAGTGTCTCCCGCGATGACGCTAAAGCCCTTCCCAGCAATTGCGAGGATAGTTCCCCCGTTCTCACTGTAAGGGTTGAACTGGTGTTGCTGGGGAGCATGAACGGTGTGCACGGCACGGGGAGCGTGGGTGGGGAGGACAAATGCCATATTGCAGGAAGAGATGAGGGGGCCGGGGGGGAGAAACGGGTCGGTAAGGCTGTGGACCTGCGGTGAGATTCGCTTTTGTACGTTTCATAGGAAAAGTGACACGCGTTATGGGTGACTGTGACAATATGACTGTCCAAATACAGATGCCATCCGATGCATTCCACCGAGCTTTAGCCTCGGTGGCCTTCTCCGGCGACAATCTTGTGAATCCTGGCTCGTCGGACGATAACTTGCTCCACGGATGTCTTCAAAGTCTTTGCCCCCAATTTCATCGGAGGCGCTGAACTCTGCAGGCCAAAAACTGACGAAAAAATTGGTTTTTTTCCTGGGCAACACTCCCCGACAAGTCTCCGAGCGCCCACAGCAGCGGGTGTAGGCGGAGGGAGGACAGCCCCTCGTTGGCCCTGAATCAATCACTCTCCTTGAATGTTATATTGCGGGTGTCTTCTTGGACGACAGCGGTCGCCGCCGACTCGCCGGTGGCCAGACCCGCCCTCGCTATTCTTCCACGAACGCTTCTGCATCTTGTTCGGCCTTCGGCGTATTCCTGCCCTGATTTCCGCCTATCTATCTCCATACCCGATTTCCGGCTGCTTACAAGTCGCTGCATTCTATCGCTCGCTCCACAACCAGAGTTCTTCGCTTCATTTCAATGAGAAGTATCCGTAAAATTCTCCGTGACGGCCGCTCAGCCTAGACAACGGTCAAGTCAGACCTGTTCACTATCTACGGTTGACGGTCGACTGCTCTCCGATTCGAATCTAGTATCATTTCCATGTCTCGCCGCTGGAAAGAGCGACCACATGTACCGGTTCCCAGGATGCTAGACAACCTCAAACTCTATTGGATACACTCTCACGGTACGGGCACTACCCTCGTAACGAAGTCCGGCGATGGCTTAATTTAGGTCTTCCCAAACGAGATTCTTCCTTCCCGCTCGGATGTCGGGACGGAATCTCGGAATATCGCACTATCTTTGCGTAATACCGAATCGGGTGGCGAATAGTGGTAGCCCTACGACTTTGACTGGCACTTCGGAGAACATGAGGGGCCTGCAGTCCCAGCCCATCTTGCCGTCGCCCCTGCATGCTTCCCTGCCACTCCACTCCCCCTCTCTATAGGCACGCTCCCACCTCTCCCCACGAGCGTGGAAGATCCCATTGACCGGCATCGTAGCTGGATAATCCGGATTGCGATCCGGCGGCCTATCCTTAATAAGCACCCTATCGCTCCCGTGGACTGCGCTGACAAACAGCAGAACAAAAGAAATTGGCCGACTTTATCGTGCCTAGATGCCATGCAGACGCTGGGAACTTCGTCGAGCCTGCTTCCACTTCTTCTGATCTGCCCTGCTGGTTCTTTGGCTGTCCCGCGGTCTCATACTCAGCTCGGGCTCTAAGCGATGAGGCAACTACGCAATGAAAAGCGTCATTGCTCGGGCAACTTTTCTCATCTACCCCACCCTTGCGCAATGGTTGGCCGTGAAGCATGCAATTCCTCGATTGCGATAGGGGATGCTCATGCTCTGGCCATCTAACTCAATGCCGCGCGTTCTATCTGCGACTGCATCCCGAACGCTGATTCTCGGTCTGGTATTGAATGGGCGGGAGACGTCGGAAGACAACTACAATCATGGATCCACCGAACACCATTCATCCTTTCATTTATTCGTTACGAGCGACCCAGAGCATTGGAGACTTCTCGTGTCCATTAACGTCCGCCGTCGACGGCTGATTCTCGATCACTCAGCATCATGGGGATGGCCATTCAACATTTGAGCTTCGAGACGGATGTCCTGGAAACACATGCAGCCGATAAGTACATGCAGTTTGAGTGTCTTCTTCAATTGACTCATTGACATCCAGAACATCTAAATACGTCGCGACAGCTTCCGGGCTAGAACGTGTCGTAAAGCACTTCAGCGCCGTCCTCTCATGGCAGGTATGCAGACGATCTGCCCTCCACGCCACCATTAGTTATCTCTGGCCGTCGCGCGTAAACCGCCTCACGGCAGGCATTCACTTGCCCGGGGCGTTCTAGAATCTGTGTGCTCGGAGAAATGCATTGTCTTGGCATCGGCGGAGACGCTCTCGCCCGACGAGCGAACGGCGCTCGAATTTTGTTCGCCATGGCGGCAGAGCCCCTCGCCGACGTGTGCCTAGCGCCTCGGAACGACTAGGAACTGGCGCCTGTCAGGAAAATACAGCGGGAGGATCGGCATGGGCGCGCGCCTCGCAGTTGTTCCGAAGAATCGCCTACTTGTCCATGGATTGGGCCGGGCCCTCGCCCCCGTGCGAACGTGAAAGCTGCCCGCGTAGCTGTTGCGGCGCCGCGTTATTTTTGCAGGATTCCGATCGCGGACCAAGGGACGACATGGTGGTGTGTGCGGATGTTGACTGGGTTCGAGCGGGACTTGGAGGATGGAAGAACAAAATGAGAGGCTTCAATGGGATCAATGACTATTCTTGCGGTATGAGCATTACGACACCGGACGGAAAAGATCTACAATGGAGGCAATATGCGACGTGTGCCGTGTTGCCTGGCTTCGGGAGGGATTTGGGAGGAAGACACCCTGGTTTTCACGGCCGTACTGTATATAACCGTGGACGCGAGATGTACTTGAATGCTTTGGCGACGGCGGACGTTATCGTTCGCGGCCAGGTTGTCGATAGCAAGCGGATGATGCCTTTGACTTTGAGCGCCTGCAATCCGAGGGGAATATCTCAGACCGCATTGTTGGCGTCACCTTACAAATTTGCACAGGTGGAATTTCTTTTCGGCCTCTTCAATCATACAAGCTTTTCGGTTTAAGGTAGTCTTTGTATCGAAATATCATGCCCACTATGGCCTGGCTCTTTTGGCGTCGCGTGGAACTGCCGAGGTGGATTAGTAACTTCTTCTCGGGATATATATATGACAGTGCTGCGAGTTAGATACCCAATGAGAGCGATGCTGCAGATAGGCTATTGTCGGTCCAAGCTAGATTTTTCAGCACTCGCCCGCTGCCGTCGGTCAGAGACCCACGTTATTTTGGGCAATCATATGTCATTGAACTGGACAGGGTCGGATAAGGGACTGCTTCGTCTCTCGTTCTCTGTAGATGGACGGTTGTTCTCCGAGTCGCTGATGAAAGAAGTCATAATAAGATCGGAACAGGGAGATATCAAATGGAATACATCCACAAGGCTACAGCATGGCACGATAGTTACTCTGGGTCGCTGCCCTCAATCATCCGAGGACAGCGAAGAAATGGTATATCCCCATTCACGACTCCTTTACGACGCTCTTCCATCCTGCATCGCCTGGGCTGTCGCTACCGGGTGGTATCTCCATTATCGTGTGATACTGAACTTGGCAGCGGCCCGCCAATCAGAAATAGGACGACTCCCTCGCCTATGCCGCCGTCGGCTTCGATTTGGGCGATTCTGGAGGGACCTCGGGGTGGGCGCGTGGCCGGCATGTTTTAGCCGCGGCCTCGAAAGTCATAACAGCTGCGAAGTTGAGGAAAAATGGGCTGAGTGACACGCCACCATTTTGTATCCTGTCCATTCTCTCAAGGTTCACCCAGAGGCAATAGCGTAGGAGATTGGTCGGATCAGTCCGCAGCCTTAAGGCCTCAATGAGAGTCCAGTGAAAGAGGTCATAATGCTTCTGTGGTGAATTGTAAGCCTCTGATGGTGAAAAATAGAACAGGAATAATGAAATACTGACCGCCGTCCACAGACCGATGTCTAGGATAGGAGGAATATGGCAATATAACTTGTGTTTAGGCCAGTCAGCCGTTTGGCAGGTTTTAGACTGGAATTCAAGTGATTAAGTTGAAAACACATTTGGGTTCACTTTACGTACGCAATACCGAATAAATGTGCACCTCGCACACATTTTCATCGAGCGGTCTGGGTCCGCATCCGGGCAGTCGCTCCATTGACAAACTCTCGCGGGCTTTGGCTCGGCGTAAGCTATGCCCAGTACAGAATTGATTATCATCCGCGAATCCAAGGTTTTAGTGTAGAGGTTGGAGGATGTGGTGGCGATGAAAGGGGGGAACTTCGTTCAAGTTGGGTCTCACCAGGCTTTGCCGGCGACCGGCTATCAGCGTGCCCATCCGATGATTGGCAGGTCGAACACAGCCACTGATGAGATCTAGGAGGCTAAATAGGGGCTCTGTTGTCCTTCACTGGCGACGCTCTTTAGGTCAATGACACACAAAGCAGGGCTGCGATTCTACCTCTGAAAAATTATGGCGCTAGAAAATACCGTGACTCTGGCACTTTGCTCCCGGAAAACTTCGAACCCAAAGGCTGCAGCATGACAATCTTTCGGATTCTCAAGAGCTCTCAATGTCCGAGTCTTGTGTAAAGATAACTGAGGAATGTCAAAAGGCCCACCTCCTGCGAAGAACTCATTCAAAATCCACCGAACTGCATACTTTCTACGGCGCTCTATCACTCGGACTTCTCCAGAGCATGAATGGCGTCTTTTTGGGCGATAGTCTGCTATCGGACTAATCCGTGTTAATAAGTACTCGGCGTGCAATCTTGACGGTAAGGGCTCTAATTATGAATGAGCGTCCATAAATCTGACATGGTCTCCAGAGAAATCAAAATTAAACTTTGTCCCCGTTACATGCGTTGCCTTGCGGAGGCTGATATAGGTATGGGCCCTTCTATTCCCAGAGGATGCGGGAAGTCAAGCGCCCACAGAACTCTCAGCCGTTATGTATAAAGAGGGGTGCTTCATGGGCGGCTTTCCTTCATCCACACCTCATCGTCGCTTCACCAACTCGGCGCCCTCTACGCCTCTCTCTCCCGATCGCGACATCATGGACGGACTGCACCCAGAACCGCTCCAGACCCTCCGGAACCCCACAATCAATAATGCCGCCAAAAACGTTGTGATCACCAACCTCGAGAGCATTGGCTCCTAAAGTGGACCAAGGCCACCTCGCCGACGATCATCGTCCCAGGCGAGTTCCACTGCGCCTTCCCCACTTTACATCCGATTTCGCTGATACGCCGTAGGCTCGCCGCCGGAATGGCAGAACAAAGCGACGCCGTACCAGGTCCTGGCCGACATCGGGCTCTTCTTCGTCGACCAAAACGGGTTCCGCATGCCGTCGGCGGTGCTCCTGCCGCTGATCACCGCCGTCAACAAAGTCCACGAGGCGAGCGGCAGTCCCTCCGCCTTCGACTGGGCCGCGGACTAGGACTTTGTGACGGACCGCAACGGGCTGCGCAAGCTCATGCGCTGGATCGACGGGGCCGACGCGGACCCTGCGCCCAAGGATTTCAGGATCGATATGCAGCTCGCGGGGTGCACCGTGCTCCTCAACCGCTAGGAGAAGCGCATGCGCGGGAACTTCTCCGGTTACTCGTTCGGGTTCAACTTTGAGAAGGCCTCGACGGATCTAGCCGCAGGCTGCGAGGAGAGCTCGGGGCACCATCGAATCGTCAAATACGTGGGTATTCGAGTTACCTTGTGCTGTCCGTGGCTCAAACGGGTTCGTTTAGGATATGAGCGGACTCAAGATGACCATGCACTTCGAAGTAGATGCGTGCATCCCGTCGGCCGCGAAAGCCAGTTCCGCGAGCAGATCCGTCCAAAGCATCGACGACCTAGAGGACATGTTGCGGGGATCAAGCTCGCGGCGCCCGCCGCACCAACGCCGGCCTCGAAGACAGCCCACAGGGTGACCGTCCTCGACGGCGGAGCCACGATCCCGCACTCCTCGATCGTGGAGCTCACGACGCGACGCGTAGCGAGCGGCGCGAGGGGGAGTTCGACTGGAACGACGCCTACCCACAGCTGTTCTTTTCTCGCCGTGCACGCCCGCGGGCGCTTCACGGCGGTGAACAAGCGCAAGCTGGGGACGCCCGAGCTGCAGACCGTCGAGCGCACGCTGCAACCTAGCCTCAAGAAGCTGCGCGCGGGGGTGGGACGTTATCAAGGCGCTCGTGGTGAAGCATGGGCAACGGGGGCGCTTGACGCTGGTGTTGCGGGATGGGAAACTGCAGGTCTTGGAGCGCGTGAGTAGCGCGAGCTGTCTCCCGGACGAGGTAATGTCGCAATTCGAGAACTAAACTGATCCAGCGCTCAAAAATGAATATCTTGCGATATACTGTGCTGGATGTAGATCTCATCTTGATTTTGAACAGAATTACTTGATGTGTAGCATATTCGCCGCATGTAAGGCGGGCGAGATACTTTTTCCTATACTTTTGCGAAGATGCTCGTACTGGTCTTCAGCCGGACGAGAGACACGAGGCTCGCGGCGCCCATCGCCATCGAGCCGGCATAGAACATGGCGGGATGGTACGCCGACAGCGTGCTATGTGCTCCGCCATACGCGTTCAGGAGGTATCCGGCGATCGGTGCGCCCTAGGCCCATGAATGAATGCACCACGCACCACAAGAAAACAGTCTACGCACCATGAGGTACCCGCCGACCCACCCGGTGACGATCATGCCCATCGCGACGCTCACGCGCGCGGAGCCAAAGACAGTGCCCACGACGGTCGGCATCGTGGAGAAGAACCCGCCGTTCGCGGCGCCGTTGACGACGACGAAGAGCGCGAGCGGGGTGAGAGACGTCGAGACGGGCCAGATGGCGAGCATGCTGACGGCGCTGAGGAGGAGCGCGAGGAAGAGGACGTTCACGGGACCGATGAGGTCGCTCGCGAAGCCGCACCCCAGGCGGCCGAGCGCGGAGGAGAAGTTGAAGCCCGCCACGAGGCCCGCGGCAGCGCTCACTGGGAGGCCGAGGGAGGCAGAGTACAGTGGGAGGAAAAAACGGGGGGACGAAGAGCGGGAAGGTTCCCAAGGCACCTGCGAAGAAGAGGACGATGAATCGGAGGTCACGGAAGAGGGACCTAAGAAACGGTGAGTGATTAATGGCATGGATGCCGAATGCTCACCAGTCGATAAATCCCGTGGTTCGGATTGCGGTGCGCTCCTTGATAATCCAGGCGGCAGGGAGACCGGTGGCAAGGGTGATGAGACCAAGGATTCGGAACGTCCATGCGGGCCCGAGATGCTGAATGAGGCCGTCGATCCCAAAGCTAGTGACTGCCCCGCCGAGACCTCCGCCGGCGTAGACAATACCGTTAGCGAGACCACGCTTCCTATTGAAATATTGGCAGGGGTGACAGATACGACCTGCAAATTGATTTGAACTGCGCTGATGTCGCAATGTAGACATACCATGAAGCACAGACTGTATTCATAGCCGTTAGGAGCACAACCTATCCGCAAAGAAAATGCACAAACCTGGTCCCGATCCCTGTGATGCACCGGTAGTCAAGAACAAGGCGCCGACGTTCAGTGTCGCAAAGCCGCTCAATATCTCTCCTACACCGATCAGGGATATACCCAGAAGTGCCGTTCTTTGCGCGCCAAGAATCGAATGACCCTTGCATTGATGAGGGCGAGCCCTGATACGCAGGCCACTGTCGAGGAACCGACAAAAGACAGTGTCGAGGGCGAGAGAGACCTTGTTGACGAGTGCCGCCTGTCTCGCCATCAGATTCACGTATAAAACATAGTGGACGTCCAACCTGGATCAAGCCCCACTATACGTCGTCCCGACAAACCACCATGCTGAATATTCGAGGAATCAATCTTGTTCCGTGGAAGAAAGGACAAAACCAAGCTGAGGATTGCGCAGCCGAATACGACGACCCAGTCCGTATCCGCCGTTCGGGTACTTGGACTTCGGGAGAGGCGCCAACTGAGTTCTGAGTTATGAGATGGGCCTGGACGTCTCTCGAGCTCAATGACTGATCCAGACAAGGCGGTGGAGTGCTTCTGGCAGTGGAGGGCCGGAGGAAAATGCACGAGGTCAGCAATTTAGAGCCGAGCGGATTCAGATCGCGGAGTTAGTCATTAACCGGAGGCCCAAAAGGGAAACGCGACAAATAAATTGAAAAGAGAAAGCCTGACAGAAATACAGTAAGCTTCAAACGAGCCTTCTCAAACCAGGATTATTCTAATGAGAAACCTGGTTTCTCCGATTGTTGTTGAGAAACCGGGCTCGGAACCACCAATGATGGCGGCAAGAGTGCGAGCTCTCGGCATGAGTGCGGGCTCATGCCGAGAG
>JARJLE010000598.1:0-25472 GCA_029289555.1 Mycena latifolia | reverse complement strand
CCTCGCAGGCAGCACCGCGTTCCGCAGCGCCAGCAGCCTGCTCCCGCGGTGACGCCCCCGCTGCTGCGTGCTGCCCAAATTCGTCTGACGGCGCGCCTTAATTACTCACGATCTGTACACGTATCCAATGCACTTACACCCGCATTCCCCAAGGGCTAATTTTTGGGCGAATCCAGAGACACTACAACTATGGTTACGAGGACTCGTGCGCTGTGGATACCAGCGATGCTGCGACCAGAATTCTTGCAATCCCCGACGCGAAATTGCCTTCGAGGAACGCGCTTGTTTACGTAACCTGTCGATGAGCTCCTCCATCTCGTCTTTTACTACAAAATTAAGCATGAGCAACAATTCCGATGCAGAAGACTCCGGCGATGACAAGCACACATGAGTTTCTTCTGGGGAGCGTACTGACCTGCTGCGCCTTCGTGGCAGCGCTGTATTCCAGATGCGCGACCTCCTTCACCCACTCGATCAAGGTCACAGTACAACCCTCTCCGCTCTGATATGATGTAGATGGTAGACCTGTCGAGAAGACGCAGTAGAATAGCATGGTTTCGAATTCACCAAAACTCGGGCAGCGGAACTTGGGGACAGCGTCACCATTATCCGAATCCTGAGCTGTCTCTCGCGGGCTTGGGCTCATTTCATTGAAAGAGGCGAGCGGGGCTGGGACGGAAGAGGGCCCGGTGAAGACCAAGAGCTGATCTGCCGGGGCACCTTAATTCGGATAACATCGCGGAATGGTGGGTTAAGCACTGAATCGATGGCCTGAGACGTCACCTCGAGGCTGAACGCAGATTCACACATGGGAAACCTACAAACGATATTGGGAAGGCCTAGCTACAACATGACAAATTACCAAAGTGACTCAAAAGACGCATCTACGTCGCAAGTGGATAGCTGAGAGGGTGATTCGTCGCCCTTGAACCAAACACTCGACGCGAATTATTGTAACTGTAGTTCCTATTTTTTTGGGGGGCGAACCCTTCACTTAAATCGCGACCCTACCGTTGCATACCCTCCCCGCCTTCGTCGTGGATGCCCGCGCTGTCGCGTAGCCGTCGGCCCATGATCTCGACGTACCCTGCGCTCGCACGCAACCACTCGCCCCCGAGATCCAGCCCTGCAAGCCGCGCCAGCACCGGTGCGAGCCGCTGCGCAACGTCACGACGGAATGCATCGGGCTCGGGAGGCGAGAGGAAGCGCAGGGCGTGCGCGGTAGATGATTTTAGACTTGCACCGCCTGGTGGTGGATTGGGACTGCTCATATGGTGCCCCTCGGTATATACGAGATGTCGCCACAAGAGGGGAGCACCATTTCGAGCGTTCCTGTGTGCGGCACGTCGGTTAGGTGGAATGGCATGACGAAAGGTACATACCTAGTAGCGTCCGGGCCTCGTTCTGCGCCACGCGCCGCTCCCGCGCAAGCTCGCGGCAAACTAGCGCTCGCTTCTGCGCGATGTCCAATCCGCGCAAAAACGCCGGGTCTGCGTCAGGGAGCATCTACGAAGCACCAAGATCAAGCTCTGGATGTTCCAAGTATAAATACGACACACCTCGCCGATCTTCTCCACGTTAACATGTTCCTGTGCCGCCAGTTCCGCAGACAGGTCCGCTATCTGCTGCAGAGTGTGTGCAAGGTCGCCGCACAGTGCCTGCAGCGCGTCCAGCGCGTCGCCGACCGTCGGAATGGTCGCTGCAGTGCCGCGTTAATGGGATTAATAGAGCTAAAAGTGAGACATACCCAGGAAGTGTGACCCACGCTCGTCGTGTCGCGGCGTTGATGTGATGGGCGACAAGACAGGTGTGATGTCGGGTTCTTGAGCAATTCAAAGATTATTATCGCGCATTGTGTAGTATAACTTCACATACCGGTGAATTCGCTCGCTGCGCCAATGTACTCGACGACGCTCTTGCGCATTATGCGCTCTTTTGGCGTTTGCTGACGTCAAACCTGGTGTCCGAGCCATAGCCTATATGCGAATAAGTGTCAATTCAGCGGCTGGAGGCACTGGGGCCACTCACCCAACGCAAGCACACTCGCGCTGAGCATCTCCGCGTCCGTTTGGGGCGAGACGTCAGCGAGCCAACGTCCGCTACCGAGGCTCCTTGTTGCGAGGGCAAGCACCGCCGCGTGGATTGCCCCAAAGCCCGAATGCGGCGAGAGCTACATGCCGTGGATGAGCACATTTTAATAGCACAGCTATGTGAACTCACCAGCTCCGATTTAGGCACAGATGTGAGCACGCCGGCACAAAGCGATACAAGCAAGTGCATCTCATCCACAAAGGCCAGGGGGGTCTGTTCTGTCTCGTTTTTGAGGAGGATGACGATTGTGGCGCTGTGGCTGGATAAGAAGTCTAACGCCTGCAAAATATGTGAATTAGGGTAAACGACTAAACAATGGTTCTTGCCTGATTTGATGCGGTAGCGTGCTTTGTGCCTAGGGTCGCGAGCATCCCGTCGACCAATTGCAGAGCGGGCATGAAAAGCTGGTGATACCGATGGATGGCGGAAGGAAGGAAACTATCCTGGTCTACTCAAAACGTTGGGTAACGTCGGGGAGCTTTCAGTGGTGAGCTTACCCATAAACGATTGATCAGCCTCGGGCCGTGCATCCAAATAATCGCACTGGGATAGGATCGGTATGAGCTGCGCCTCCAATAGCCGCTCGGCGCCCGGCCGTGTCTGCGCCATGCGTACGAAGAGCGACATTTTGGCCTCGTAAACATACAGCGGATTTAAGTCGTCTGCAATTCGTTTAACGACGTCGAAGAACTCGACTGGCACAGTGCTTACCTGGATCCGGCTTCAGCACTGACTGTAAGCGTAGATCCGACTCCTTGATGCCGCGCACGAAGTTGGTAAGGATCCCGTGTCGAACAAGCGCAGAGAGCACGATATGTTGCTTCTCAAGACCTGAGAGTTGTACCAGGAATCCAAGAGCATGAACGCTACAGTTTTCCAGACCTCCGACCCATCGATAGCATCCCGCGAAATGGTGGCGATAAGACGCTCCATTGCACTCTTCATCAGGGATAAGCTCCCAAGTTGAAGCGACACAGCGGAGGTGTGAGGGCGCCCTGCTTGGCTGACTGGTACCAATGCTTGAGATTCATTGAATTGGAAGTCTTCACGGGAAGTCGAGGCGGCCAGGGACATCGAGAGCCCCGAGCTTTTGTTGTCGGAAACATCGCTGGACGGCGTGATCAGGTGGACGTAGTTGATTAGAGCAGCATAGAGGTTTCCGCGGACGAGCTCGATCCGGTTATTGTCGACTATACATTCCAGCACGTTGCGCAGGATGGCGTACAACCTCTCGGCTGGCAGGGAGCCTGCATCGGCGTCTCCACCTGCTGATTGCACCAGGACTTGATAACGGCGGTCTTCCCGCAGTTTGGTGACCGACGACAATACTGCCTCAGAGAGAAGAACTGCAGTCGACTCCTGGATGTCCTCGGATCGCAAGATGGTCGGCAGGACATGGAGCAAGTCGAACAGCATATTCTCGCGGTGTTCGTGTGGGAGCCGACTGAAACACTTCGTAAGCGTCATATCTAGCACCCGCTTCCAAGATTCGTAGCCGGCAGACTTGGCATGAGCCACCTCTCGCCGATGATTCTCGACAGCGCAGCTCTCCAATATGTAAGTGGTTTCAGCATTGAGTTGGTCTCCGTGCGCGGGGGTCACGACGCTGCTCTGAGCGTGAAGCGTCCGGCGCGCCACTGTGAGAAGAGACAGTAAGGCCGTCCGGTCGATGATTTCGCACCCGGTGGCATCCCTCCGCACACATGAATGCAGATTCAGCTGGCTGAGGAAGTGCAGTTCCACAGGTTCGACCGTCAAACTGTCGGCCCAGTCAAACGCTAGAGACTGCACAAACTCGATGATTCGCAAGTGCGATTGACCAACTTCACGGAATCCGTCATGCGACCCCGGATATGCGTTGGCGTCATTTCCGAATAGGATATCCAGCAGCTCGGCAACACCATTGAAATGCCCTTTGCTAGTCAGGACGTGCATGTCGAGCGCGACCAGGTCGAATATCCAGGAGCGCAGTCGGAGGAATGAGCTCAGAGCGGGGACGGTGGTCGATACGCGGGCACCATCGGCATACATTACTTCAATCCCGTTGTCCTGGAGGGTGACAGGAACTTGAGATGGAAGAGCCGCGAGCTGGCGGGCAAAGAAGTCTTCCCGCGTACGGAGATACCGCATGGTAAATTCTGATGTCCGAGAGTGGGTGCAAAGCTGATAGACAATGCGGTAGAGAAGTTCCGCGACACCTGGGAGGGTAATGAAGAGTGGAGCGTCGGGACCAGGGTCGTTGTCTCTTGCATTAAGCCGCGGAACACCCATATTCGCCAAGTCGAGAATAACGTGGATACATGCACGGCGCGCGCCAAGGGCATGGGGATCCTGGATAACATGCTCGGTTTTCGTGTTGCCGAACAACAAGAAATGCGCGACATTTGGGTACGGGCGACCCGCCTCGGTGTTCTTGAGGAAAAGTTGGAGAGCAGCAAGCCTGATCGCTTGCTGAAGCGCCGCGGGATCCGCACTGCCATTTCCGTCAGCCGCGCCTGCACCGGTCGACTGTTCAGCTACGGTTTCGGCTAAAAGCACATCCACCGCAGATTCCGAGGCGAGTATTTGCATGAATCCTGCGGTCCAAGTTTAGAAGTCTGAATATTTTATAAATTTCATTGAAGATTATTACCTGCCATGATTCGGTCGGATTCGTCGCTGCGTTCCACTAAAGTATACAAGCTAGAAAATGCGCTGGAGGAGGAGAGGATAGAGAGGATCTTGACGGATAGAAGGACCAATTCTGGATGGCTCGGGTACGACACGTATGCGGCTAGTGCTGGCGCGTATTGAGCACCGTAGGAGAGGGCCTGGTCGAATCGGGTGAAGTAGGATCGAGGATGCACTGTTCCAATCAGCGGCGCGCTATCGAACTCGTGCAAGAGGGGGAGGAGCACGTCGAGGAAAATGTCTTGGATTTCCAATATGCGAAGGGCGATCCTCAGGACCCGAATGATAGTGCTACCAAAATACGGTTCTTCCTCCATGAGTCCCTGCTCGAACCCTGACAGGCCTTCCACGAGGTAGGTCAAAATGCTGGATTGGAGAGGCGAGCTGGTCAACAGCCGCTGGACGATTTCGTAGCCAGGGTGGACGAGCAGCGCGACGATTGAATCAGCCTTCAGCTGGGAATCATCCGAAGCTCGGACAAGAGACTCCAAGTCGAAACTAGCCAATGAGCGCTCGATGAAGCACAGACAAAGGTCATTCGTCTGCCAGCGATCAGATGGTCGTAGATACTCCCGGTTCGGAATATTTGCAAACACATTGTCGATGACAAAGGTTATGAAAGGGCCAATACCAGGGTGACGATACGGTTGACCCAGGGACTCCGGGATAGTGTTGATGATGCCAGAATCGACGACGCGGTCCTTGAGCGCTATTCGTTTGGGCGTATGTATCAAACTGCTGAGCAAACGTAGGAACGGGATGGTAGCGGGGTACATCCTGTGCAATGCCTCGATCTCGTCAAGCTCCATCTCGACGCCCTTCACGGGAGGGAGGTTCATTGTGAATCCACTGGACGAACCGACGCGCACGTTGATCACTTCGAGCCGCTCCATCAGGGTCCAAACGGCCTTGCAAATCTCCACACCAGACACGCCGGCACCGGGCTGACAGAATGCGGCCAAAGTGTCGAACAATGCACCTTTAAGCTCGAGTGGAATTCCGAGAGGAATGAGGGACACAAGGGTAGGGATGGCGCGGAATTGTGCATGGCCCGAAACGGCTATTCGGACAGCCACGGAGTGGGAAACGACGGTGGAGAGAAGGCCGAGGAAAGACTGGGCGAGGAGAACCTCCTTCGGTCCAATGACAAGGCTTTGGGCGGGCGGTGGAGGAGGCGGTGGATTATTGAAGCCAGACATTCCCATGCTATTTCCGAACGACTGGGTGGGGTGACCCGTCCGGACACTGTTGTTGTTGCTGCTACTTGTGGCCCACGAGTCCAGAAGGCCGAACACCACGCTCCACGAAACAGACGGACCACTGGCCGAGGACGAAGGCAACGAAGTTCCAGGGATGACTTCTCCACCGCCGCGCGCCATGAAGTTGTATGCCAACTCGCTGCACTGTTGGCCGTTGGCGAGGCCCGCTAGCATGTCGTACAATGCCATCGACATGGAAACATCATGTACCTGCGTGGACCAGACGGCCCACTGCAAGAATGCGGGGAGCCGCCCCATCGTGATTTCGATGTATTCCAGGTAATTCCGCGCCTCGCCCCCGTGCGGAGTTGAGCCCCAAAACTGCAATGCTCGCTCAGGAGGGAGGGCGGAGTACAGCAAACCGATGAAAGAATATAACATCGCAATGTCGCTTCGCGGTGATACTGCCGGCCGCTCGACTTCAGGCGCGATAGTGGAGGCAAATCGTGCAGGGCCAGGTCTCGTCCGATCAGTTCGAGCACTGGCAAGGACAAGGTCCTCCTGCCTTTGTTTGATCTTGCGAAGTTCAGAGGAGGCGTGCGTGATCAAGGAACGGACTAGGATCTCGAACGCAGAGAAAACGACAGGGACAAAGTCCGCGGACGGTATCTCCCGTTGCTCCTGCTGCTCGGCCGACAGTGTGAGAGCACTTGCAAAGGACGCAACGGGTGAGCTCCCGCGCTTCCTCTGGAGCTGCAGAACAGCGAGTGCGAGGTACGTAAACGCGTCGCCCTGTACCGCATTCCAGACTTGGGTCTCGAGCTCCTCAGTCTTGAATCCACTGCGATGCTCCAATTGGGGATTGCGGTGTCGAGCGTCGGTTAGGAAGAGGGTCCATTTCAGTAAGATGGTGGCCTTGAGCCCCGGGTCCTTCCATTCAGTTGAGGGTGCCAGCTTTCTCGTCATGAATGTCATGATATCGGGGTTCATCGTCAGGAGGTTGCGGATGCCGCCGCCAACACTCTCTGGATCGACAGGATCGAACGCAGAGAGGGCTGAGGTTAAGAGATAGAAAGTCATGGGTTGATTGGGGGTGGTGGATAACCAGTCGATGATGGCTTTAATTTCGTTAGGGGAAAGATAGCCCAGGCGCGCGATGATGGAAAGACATGTGGCAAGACACCGTCGTTCGTACTTCAACGACTCGTATCGGGAATTCAGAACGTCAAAGCCCAGCGAAGGGGCTGTTCCCGCTGCTTTAAGGTTAGCGAGGGAAAAAGCGTTGTCGCAAAAGGCGTACCTTGAGCAGACGGGGCAATTGTATCAGTGCGGGCACCCTTTCTCGCAGCGTCAGCTTTGACCACTACATTTCCAAGACTCTGGATCTCTCTGACAATGCGATGAGCGAGTGTGATTTCGCCACCCTGATGCGACACTGCTGGCGGAATCAGGTCTGTTTTTGCGAATTCGTGTATTCGCGAGAACACGGTTCTCTCGGACGTTTCGGCTGCCATCTCTGCAATCTCGAAAACGTAACCTAAACAATCGGCAAGATGGCGACGGCGCTGGTGGAATTCGGAAACGGTCAATTCGATGCAGATTACTGGCTCGAGGTTTGGATTCTCTGCCATAATGGATTGGAGAAGACCGGCAATATAGCGCTCGGAGCATTCGAGTTGTTGGGAAAGAAATATGACTTGACGCGCAAAATCGGGATTAACAGCCACTGGTTTGCCGTTGAGTACGGTTTTCCCTAGAGATTACGAATTTAAGCTTGTGAATTCGAGACAACGTTCACGACGGACCCGATTCGAGCTCGCGTTGCTCCTGCGGATTCCTTGCTCCAACATCGAATAATTTGACGAGACTGGATTTGTGAACCATGAGCTCATCGAAGAGGTCTTGTTCACCATGCTGGATTCCCTGGCCACTGAGGGCATTGAGCAACAGGACACGCAGTCGCTCTATAGTTTCCATCGCATTAACAGCGGTCTGGCGATTTTGGTTGGACGCGTCAAAGGGCGCGTAAATAGGTGTAAATAACGTTGAATCCAAGCATAGCCAAACTTGGACTCGAAACACCACAAGAACACGAACACTCGAATGCAACTGGACGCAAATGCGGACAAGTTTCATCAAGACCTTTCTCCTCTTTCTGCCCGCCACCAGTGGCGTCTCAGCCATGATCATGATTCAAGCCCAATCCGACATTCTATCATAGAATCTATGTGAAATTTCTGACGACTTCATTCGCAGACAACCCATACTACTCCGAGTCGATGTGTTCGCCGCACCAGACATGGATTCGCCTTTTCGTCCACTGATTCATGGACACCGGACAAGGATCTACCAGGATTCCCGGTCAATATTTTCCCGGATCCCGCCTGTTCCCGCTTTCGGATTTACTTCCTTGATCTAATCTCACTGTTGGTGTGTCAAACCTCGAACACGAATCGCTCAAATCCAAGTTCCATTGGTTCCTGGTGCCTTTACGAATCATACACTTGGCTTTCTACTAAAAATCTCACCACTACCAGCCGCTACCTCCCCCGCCCCGTCGGAGCCCGTCGGGAGCCGAAGACCGTGCACACCGGCGAAAACTCATACGCTGTCAGAAGTACGGAGTTACCCCTGGCCCAATGCTTACTGCCGCATCATCAAATCAGCGCTGATCGTTTGACGGCCTGGGCAATACTTGGTTCTCGCTTAGGCATTCTTTTCCCGACTTTGACGTCCTCACGCTCTTTCTTTATTCTTAGTCTCGTCCCGCTCACGCCCTCTACGTGGGTGCTGGTCGTCCTAGACGCATGCTTGTGGAATGTCCGATTTGGTTATCGTCGATGACCAGGCTTCACAAATCAAGTATACTGGATTATGGACTGGAGGTTTGAGCCAGCAATATTATGACCACACGGCTTCTTCCTCTCGAGTTGCCGGCGCTACTATGACGTTCCCGTTCTCCGGTGAGTACGATACTTTGGTCACCTCTATCCTTCCTAACTCCCTGCCTTAAAGGCACGTCCGTTTCTGTAGCAGGAAGCTTCGACGCCAACACCTCATGCACTGGTTCCTTTTCGCTGGACTCCAACCTCACCGCATTCGTGTCCCCCGTTCTCCCAGCTCCTCTCAATCACCAATCCATTTGGAATTCGGCACCCTTGACCGACGGCCCCCACACGCTGACATACACGCTATCATCATGCTCCTCCTCCAATAACGGTTATGTCTGGTTCGACTACATCCTCTACGCCCCGTCGTCGAACGCTTCTACAAACGGTTTGGTGTACTTCTTGGATGACAATGATTCGCGGATCAGTTATTCCGGTAATTGGACGGTAGAACAAGACAATGACGAGGATTTTGGACTCGGCAGTCACGGTGGCCAACAGGGGTGCTCATTTCAGCTCGATTTCCAAGGTACGACCTCTCTCCATGCACATTTTCTCTCTTAACGGGGTCGTTAGGAACATCCATCTCCGTCCATGGGCGCATAGGCAACGATTCGCAAGGGGCCGCTACGCGGGCCTCATTCTCCGTAGACTCCACGCCAGTCGTGTTTTCCACTCCTTATCAATCGAGCATCTCCTACAACCAGCCCTTATTCCAATCCAATACCCTTACGCAGGGCAAGCATACCCTGGTTGGCACCTCCCAGTTCGTGCTTCCTTCACTCCGGTGCACGGTGTTAACGTGGCGTGCTTCTGTAGGTCCGGTACACTCTGGGTCGACTACTTCCTTGTGCAGCCCAATCCCTCGACTGACAATACCACACTGGCATCAACACATCATTCCTCTGTCAATATTGGAGAGATCGCGGGTGTAGCAGCTGGGGCATTAGCCCTTGCGATAGGCATCGCCCTTGTGGTCATTTTTAGGCGCCGTCTTTTCAAAGAACGGCGTCACCGCAAGACACCATCACGACCCCTGTCGCGTCCGCCTAATATCAGCGTCTTTGACGCCCAAGAAGGTGCTTCATCAACAATCCACATTCCTTGTGAGCCGCATCTCCCTTTCCACCTATGCGATGTGACTGATGAGCAACCAGGGCAATCTGAAAACACCTATCCGCCGACCCTTTCGTCGCATAGTACCCCTCTATCCCTCGTAATCCCTTTGATACCCCACCGATTTCGCCGCGCTCTGGTTCCTTCGCCGCTTCTTCTTCCGGTGCCTCGCGATCAGCGCTCAATACTTTTGATTATAGCGCTATGGCCCAAGCGTCACCGCCAGCAAATTCCTATGCGTCTGCGTCGGGCCATTCGCGTAGACCGCCCAGTCTTGGCGGTGGCGGTGACGGCGATTCTGTCGCTGACCTGAAGCGTCGCCAACAGCTCGCGCCGCCCTACGACGACAGTCCGAGTGTAACCGCTTCAAGCCGTGCACCATCCACCACGTCTTCCCTGCGCCCGCTCCCAGTGATACCAACGGCTGCTAGTAACCGCTCAGTCGCCAGTGGGCCCGGCTACACTATTGACGACCTCGATTTGCCCCCAGTTTATACAGTTCAATAATTTGTAATGCCTCTTACGTAATCTCATCAACTCTCGACACTTGTATTAACTACTGCACATGTTTTGTTGTTACGAATAGCTTTCTCATTCGCATTCCAGTGTACCCCATCACTCCGCTTTTGTGGGTTTCTCCTCCGTTTCGTGTCTCTCGGAGTCGTCGTCGGCTTCCGCTAAGACGATGTTCGCCACCGGGCCCTTGAACCAATGCACCCCACCGACGACGGGCAAGTAATACCAGACAAGGGAGAGAAATAGGATACCGAAAAGGACGACCACAGTGTAGTTCATATTGTTGACATCCGTCTGTGGGTTTGTCGGGAACAGGAACGCTACCAGAGGGTCAACGTCTCACGGATTCGAGACCAAGGGCCCAAATACCTATACCCAAGAACAGCATGAATAGCACAGATACGACTGCAACGGGTAGGCTCTGAAATCCCATGAATCGCATTAACCTCTTTCCGAAGCCTGAACGAAGTACGCACAAAAACACCAAGCGTAAAGGGACCGGGCTTGAAGTCATTGCCACTGGTGAACCTGAGGAACGAGGAGTTAATACCGTCGAAGCATATGTCGACAGAGACGAGCCTGGCAATAATTGGCACTGCGTAGGCAATATATAGCGCGGTGACTGAGATCGCGAATACGGCATTAATAGCTTGAGGCCCAGCAAAGACGAGTAGGCCGACAAGCAGTGCACCAAAGGCGTCGAAAATAACTGTGTTGACGGGCGTTCCGGTTAGCTTTGACATTCTATACAGCCAGTTGGAGAAGGGGAGCGCTGGATCGCTGTCAGCTTGATTATTTATTAGAGAGTCCTATTTTCGCACCGCCATCACGACTGAAGGCGTAAGTTTGACGGCTCGCCGCGAGTAGCATCGAAGAGCTTTGAGCATCGAGTCAGGTGTGTCCAAAGTTTCAATTGATAGGAAGGGCCTAACCCCATCATGTACCTACAGGCGCATCTTCAGTTCAGAAGAAGAATGACAACGATTGAAACTTACTGAACGATAACGACAATAGCCCAGAGCGCCAGGGTCGGCCGAAGCTGTGGACCGACGCATTAGCGAAGAGGGCAAAGATCGTAGTCGAAATACCGACGCCAAAGCTATTTAAAAAGATAGTGGCCATTGGCTGAGCGCTGCCGTAAAGCGTCTCAAGATCCGTCCCCATGCAAAAAGCGAGAGAAACATTTATTGCTGTGGGTAGAATGAGCACAGTTTTGTGAGATGTGCGGGACTGTTACCCCATCCTAAGATGCCCGCGATGGCAATTGCCATCACGATGGCCCAAGGTACCGCGGTCGCGGCATTTGCCGCCTCCTCACTGATGTGGACACTCGAGTCGAAGGAGCCTGTTGAGTGGAGTTGCAGATGAGAAAGAAAATGTGAGCCAACGCTCACAAATCGTCCACAGCGGAGCCAGGAAGGACAGAATGAACGCGTAACCATCCGGCCACCCATTCAAATTCTTGAAATCCCCCAAGGCGAAACTCGCCGAGTTTCTGAATTCGGCAGGGGTGGCTGCAGGTAATGCAATGATGACAACCATACAGAGTAGCACATTCAAAACGACATAAACCGTTTGGAGTCGTGCAAGAACGGTGGTCCCAAGGCAGCAGACCAACTAGTTGTGGCACTTCAGATTCGCCCCATTTTTTTTTTTTCAAAGAAAACACAAGAATTACCGTATGGGTGAATAGAATAGCTGCGTAGACCCCACTAGAATATAATAAGCTTGATGTTCGATGAATATGGGTTTACGCACAAAGTCTGGGCTGAGGTAGGCTCGAAGTTCCCGCTGGAGCCGATATTAACTGCTGCCATCACTTGAACCGCTGCAGCCCAGTCAATCGAGGCTACTGAGGTGATTGAACCAATTGTATTCGAGTCTTGAAAATGATTATTAAGGGCGACTTTATGGAAAGAAAGCGCGACTCACAACCTACAATCCAGCAGAGGAGGTTACGCCATCGAGGAGAAGAATATTTGTACGTCCACCAGTAAAGCTGAAGCGGAATGGTTGTGGTTATAATTACATGTCGCTTAACCGAGTGCTCACCCCGCCCGATGTTGGGGCTGCAGACGCAAGTTCTGCCATGGACATGCCGACAAAGAGGATGAAAATGCTCGCAACGGCCCACTTGATATTTATGAGTTATTCGTGAATTTGTCCGGTGCTTGTAGCACATACCCCCCAAACCATTGCTGGACCGCCGCCGTTTGGAATGGCATAGAACAACACGGAGGCTATCGAAGGAAGTAGCCCAATGATAGAAAATGCAATGCCAAAAACCTAGGAAGCGTCAACCGGGTTCGACGTATGTCGGCTTTAGAGTACCAACTTCGAGTGGTGTAAAAGCCCTTTTAAACTCCCTTCGTGGCCGTCAGAAGAGAGGAAAAGGGAAGGAAGGCAAAGAACCCAACTGTTTGTACCCTAAGGTGGCCAGCAGTTGCTCATCCGCCAGTCGGACAGCATCTCGATTGTTACCTGGAGAAGGCCCGGATTTCGAACTCATGGGCGATCGGGACAAGAGGTGCACGGGCGGATAACTTTCGCGACGTTATCATGGAGTTCAGCGTGGGTGAAGTACAAAAATAGTTGATCCTTGTTCTCCGAGGCTTCGCGAAGTCATACCGTCATCCATCTCCAGTGGCAGCTCCTTTGGGAAAGATACCAGGGAGAAACGACATCGAGTTGAACCAGATGATTACAATCCCGCGACTCGAGTCAGCCGGGCAGCAGTTAATTTGAGATGCCTTTCAATTCGGTAGATGCGGCATTGAATCTAGTAGAAGATAGAGCATTAGGGAACTGCCGATTAGGTTACAGACGGCGCCAATGGTGAAGCAGTAATTGCAAGTACTTAGGTTGACTTGACTCGGAGGTTGGATGTTCAAGTTGGTTGGATGTCTGGAAGGAACCGGGGACCAACCGGGTCGGCCCGACCCGGTCACAGACTAGAGCTGACTAGAGCACGAAAACAAGAACGCAAGAAAATTGTAGTCTCTCGTACTACAACGAGGAAGCTCGTACCTCTACAGAATTTATCGGCCCACAATAGTATGGAATGGCTTCATCACGATCGTGAGCGACTCGCCAGAATACTTGCCGTTGATATGATCACAGTGCACCCGCTACTTGTACCTGTTTCAATCGGACGGTGGGGCACCAGCCGAAAAAATGGGAGGGGATCTTAAGCCCGAATCCGAAGATCTACACGAGAGAAAATAGTGCAGCACATTTGAACTTATTGTAACTTGAACTGATTTCAAACGTGAACGGTGAACCTGCAGAGTGCAGCATACGGGCTAGCACGATGTTTATTGGCGAGCACGATGAATATAAACTGCAAGGAAACCGTGTCTTGGTTATGGTTAATCCATAAAATGATTTTCCAAGTACGTAATCACATATTCTTCAACCTGATCTCGACGACTTCAACCGCATCCATAAACCGCCCTGACATGGCATTGTTAACGTAGGACGAGTCAAAGAGGACTATCGATGCACTGCTTACCTGTACAGACATAGTCAGATCTGATTTGGGTCTGATTTTTTCGAAAGCTTTCCGACCGCTGCCATTAACCCAAGATGCAGGAGGCAGAGACTCCGGCGGTTGAGCGTCGGGCGCTAGTTCCAGATATTCAAAGGACTGTAAGACCCTGACAATGAAGAATGATATCTCCTGATATGCAAACTCAAAGCCACGGTTCAACTGGCGGTACTTGTAAATGAAATGGACGCGAACCTGTTGTCCTAGACATATACGAGGACCTGATTGCGGGTTAGAAAGCGGCGTTCAAAATTGAAGATCTTACCAGCGCTGAAAGGAAGAAAGATAAATGGATTAGATATGACACGCGCATTTCTCTCATCCAAAAATCGATAAGGGTCCCACTGCCATGGAAAAATGAACACAAAACGGCAAAAAACGAGACAGTCTACTAACCACGTCGGCATCCTCACCCCAATATTCCTTGCTCTTGTGCATGGTCATGATGGAAAACGGAACCCTAGCTATTTTTAATTTCATCCAGTATACTTAAGAGGAGTGGAGCCCTACTTGGTGCCCGCCGGAATATAAAATGGCTTTCCACCGGGTGTGTTGGACGGAAGGGTGGTCGATTTGATCGGGCACCTTTAATTTATGGGCTTTCGTAATTCTCTTTCTTGAATACAGACTCTTATACCGTACGTTTCCCGGCACAGGAGGAAAAAGACGCAACGTTTCTGAGTGCACGGTGTATCAGCTTTGGACACACGCCTGATACCTTTTACCGTTGATGGCTGCCCGAAGGAGTTTCATCTGTTTGATGTCGTCGAATGTCGGTGGACGGACTTCGCCAATTTGAGAGATGATTTCTTCTCGAAGTCGGGTTAAGATTGGAGGATGAGTCGCCAGGCAGTAAGTTAAAAATGTGATCGTTGCAGCCGTCTGTATATGTAAATACTCAACCGTACCAATGTCGATCTTTGACAGAGCTACTCACAGTGTCGCGACCTGCGAAAAGCACGTTCATTGTCTGGTCCATGATTAGCTTGGGATCTGGGATCTCAATCAGTCGCTAAAGGCACTTCAGGGTGAAAGGCATGTGTCACCATCCGTGAGTTCCACCAGCTCGTCGAGCAATGTTTCGTTTGTGTTGGTTCCCACTGTATCCAGTTTATTTTTCTTGTCCAAGGCAACTTTAATGATCGGATGGATGAAATCTTGCACTGCGCCAAGGTCGTCACTAAATTACATCGCTTTTAGTCGCAGGAGGCTGGGGGACTTTACAAGCGCTCACCGTGTTTTGTCTCCGGTTAGTTCAAAAAGTGGCCATAGGGGCGCAGTACGACTTCGCTGCGCGAGCCTATGCTGAAGGGCCGAAAGAGCTGGACCCAGCAGCTGCGAGGATCCGTCACCGCGCAAGGAGTCGACGCGAACTCCAAAAAGAAACTCAGCCGCCGAATCGAGAGTGAATCGGAATACCACATCTTGGTAATCGAACGGAACCCCCTGGGTGGATCTAATAATGGTGAGCACGTCTTCCGAGTGTCGGGCGAATATATCCAAGTTGCTGATTCTATCTCGACTGAAAAATGGCCGGGTCATCGAGCGATGAAACCTTTCGACATCAGTCAAAGTGAAGGACCCGAAAGTGAAAATGAACATACTTCCACATATCCCCATCAGATGTGAATACGCCGAACCCGAATACGGAGCCCATGGTGATGCGAAAATTATCACCTGAAGAGATATTTAACAGAGGTAATTGCGCAAAGAATGGATGTAATACCAACCCTTCTCCCAACCCTGAAAGTCTGTGGAGAACATTCGTTGAAGGTGTGCCGGATCCGATGTTACAATCTATAACTATGTGAGCAAATCACGGTGAATGTCTCTCCGAAAACTTGCCCTGTCCTCCCCCAAAATCTTCGTGTTGAATGTTTTGCCGTACCGGCGAATCATAGGTTCCACAGCGTCGACTGTTGAGTTCGATGAGATTTATTTGAATATCGTCTCTCCGACAGGCGTACACGGATAGCCATCCTTCCCTTGTTTGAGTCGACCCAACAGAAGATCCAAGTTACCAGGCCATTTCCCTTGAACCACGGGGACACGCTCAGCGCCCAGCGCATAGATTTCCCGCTCCTCGATGAAGTGCAAGTACTTTGCGCGCACGAACATCCACATCGGGAGTACTAATAAAGATGCCATGCCTATTCCCCAGAGCGGAACATACACATTGCGAAGTGTTGCGGCATACTGACACGCCAGAAAGGTGAGGCCAGGTGGTAATAGCAGCTTCTGAAAAGATTTGAGAATGAAAAGGATCCCCGGAGCCAAAAATCGGGAGGCCATAAGTGTCAACGGGTCGGTGGCCGTTCAAATAGCGGCCAGGTGGCTCTTGTAAGCAGTGCAGAAGTCCGGTCAGTTCGTCGGAGTTGGTAGTCAGTTCGGAGTTGATCGCAATCAGGAGCGTTTCATTATACCGCTACGGCTCACAGTCTACGGTTTCAGCAATGCTGCCCGAACTCCTCTGTTTCCTGAAGAACTTAAAAACCAAATCAACACAAGCTTAAAATTGGAAGCGACTTGGACTGAACAGAATGGAGGAGAATGGAGGTAAGGAACTTGAGGAAATGAAAAATACGAAAACAGCGACCTTAATCACTTCTAGTCACTAGATACGCATTCGCTGAGATAAGTATCCTCGAAGGTCAAAAATGCAGGATGAGAGACCGTGAGAATGGCTTACCAATGCATCAATATGATAATGCCGAAAGCGAAAACGCGCCTCCTATCCACGACTTCTTTCACTTCTGGATATATATGTCCACGACTTATACAACTTTCCACTCAAGGCCTCCACCGTGACCTCTTCCAAAACGAGCACCCTTTACCCTCACTACTTCCTGCTCATGTGTCATAATCAGTGCGTCTATATCTTGGACCTCTCACTTCAGCCCGGGTCTATATCTCATTTCAGACCCAAACATCTAAGTCCTAGACTCGAAATTGATTATATTACAACCGCCAACCTAAAAAAAATCGGTTTCATTCCTCTTCTCAGTGGGTCTCGGTATTCTTCGCAAGAACACTCGAAGTGGTTCCACAGACCCTCTGACGACTTCAGTCTACTGTTATACCCGAATCGGAGTAATTGTTGGGTTAACAAAGTTCAGTATGAGAGCCGGAAGATCCGAAAAACTGAGTCTGAGGACCTCCTACAGAGCGTCGGATACCCCGTATTGCCGCGCAGGAGGGCGCGGGAGCGGCACAAGGCCTGGGCGGATTAGGTCGCGGGAGTCTGAAATTGTCACGAATGTTTTTGAATTCCCTGAGAATATGCAAGCGAGCTTAAAACGCACAGATGATCTTCCGAGTTTAGCCATTTAATGTCCGCATAGATTGAATAATAGTCTCAATATTAGGTCTATCACGAAAGTTCTGGGCCCAAGCAGCTGAGACGAGCTCCCACAAGCCATCCGACATGGACGCGTCGGGCTGTGCGGGTCGCTCGCCCGCGATCACCTTCAGCATAGCCGCGACGTCCGGCGATATGCCTGAGAAGGGCGGCCGACCTGTGTGTAACTGCATAGAAATTAGCACATCTCCAGCCCAGTGCTTGAGGGCAGGTACCTCGAGACAGACGCACGCGAATGCGTACACATCACTCGCAGGTGTCCGTTGGAATTTTTCACACCCGAAGGAAGTGGGTTGGATCAACTCCGGTGCAAACCACCGCGCGCTTCCGGCATGATGGGCGGTGGAGGTTAGCGCAGCGCTGGTGGTGGACGTGGCGTCCGTGATGGTCGTCAGCCCGAAATCCGCTAGGCAAGCGTTCCAGTCGTCGGACACCAGGATATTCGTGCCCCGCAGGTCGCCGTGGACGATGTTCATCGAGTGCAGGTATTCGAGGCCCTCCGCCACTTGCAGGAGCTGTTAGCGGGACGGCGGAAACATGAGGATATGCGTATGAGCGCGTTGACGGACTTACCAGCTTGTCGACGTCCTCGCGCCCGTGCTCGCTGAGATACTTAAGAACGGTACCGTGCTTCATCCAGGGAGAGACGAGGCAAAACGACGACGTAAAGCTTTCGCGGTCGATCCCGATCAGAGGCAGCACGTATTTATGCTGCAGTGTCTGCCAAACGAGCGCCTCACGGCAGAATTGCTGCGAAAGCATGAGGGAGGGCACAGGTTATACGGGGGGAACTCACCAGACGGGTCCGCTGCGAGTCGGCGCTGCTGAACATCCGGATACGCTTCACCGCAACGGTGCTGTCATTATGCGATGCCCGATAAATATCGCCGAAGCCGCCGCAGAACGTCGGGTGCTCGTCGTAGTCGGTGACACCGGTGATGAACAGCGACGAGGGCAGCCGGTCGCGCGCCTCCGAGAGCCGGAGGATCAGTCGCCGAGCCTGCGACGTATGCTGAGCACTTGGGAGTGATCCTTTATCAAGCACCTGATATCCTGATTAGCAGGATCCATTCGTTTAGGCTAGATCACCCACATCCTGAACAGCGTCGAGGAAGGACTGCGCACGGTCGCCTTCGAGCAATAAGACCGTGTTCTTGGCATCGCGCGAGTCAAGCACGGTCAAGAGTGCGGCGGAGATATGCTGATAACACGACTGCAGCGCGTTACGAAGGTCGGAGGGGGGCAGACCCTGTATGTGAATGAAAAATTGATTCACTCAGCGGGCAAAAGCTCACCTGCGTCAAAAGGGCTGCTCGCTGCTCGTGGTTGTATACAATGGTATCAACAGGGCTCATCAAGTCGCGTGGAGGATCGGCATCAGGTGGGCTCTGGAGGAAGAGGTGAGAAGAATCGAGACCGGATGACAGGTGTATTTACTTGAGGTAGAGGCCGTGCGGCGCTCGGGGTCGTCTTGGTCTTGACGGGGAGGGGACGGGGTAACCCCTGCTTCTGCTGTGTAGGTCGTATCGGAGAGTATGGCGAGCTGGAGGTGAGAGTGGGGCCAGACATGTCTTGATCCGGGGACGGAGGAGTTCGTGCACTCGCGCCAGACGTAAGTTTTCCGATGTTGATGTCTGGATGCGAACCGAACATTGGCCCAGGCATGTTCGGAGGAATGAATGGTATATGTGCATTCGGAGGAATGAAGGGCTGTTCGGCCTTCGGAGGAAGTAAGGGTGCTAGTGTGTCTCAGCGTTAACGACGACTCGAAGAGCAAAGAAATAACGCACTCGAGTCTATTTCCCGATGTAATTCCTCCGTCTTGCGGGCTTTGTAGACGTCGATGACGTCGAGCAACGCTTGCGGGTCCGTGGAATAGTCATTGCCTGCACCAGAGTCTATTTCCCGTTCTAAATTCCGCTCTTGGTGGTCTGTATAGAATTTAAGGACGTCCAGCACCGCTTGCGGGTACTTGGAATAGTCGCGGGTGATGACCGATTCGTTTTCGAGCAGCTTCTTCCACTGATCAGGTAGGCCCTGCGAATGGGAAATAAGCAAATTTAAATGCTACTGTAAACATCGGCAGTACTTGCCGTATATTTTTTGCTAACAGGATCGTATCCAACGTGTACTCTGTGGACAAAGTTGGTGGGTTGGCTTACACCGCTGAATGGCGAGAGGAAGGAGATGTCGTCTTGCCAGCCTAGATGGGGGTGAGGGAAATGCTTCGCATAGATATGGGTAATGGACCCACCATACAATTCATCATCGTTCTGGAGAGACAGGAAGAACCGTTTCCGGTCTTGGGTCTCGAGCAACAGACAGTGCGTTCTGAGGTCCGTCCGTTCGAGGTGAGTAATCTCGCTGAGAGGGATGACTGATTGCGGGGTCAACGAACTCTGCAACTTGGGTTAACGAGTGAATCATACTGATTTTTTACGGAGCATACCTCGGATTTATGCAGCGTGAGGACCATTTCTTTCAAGACCAGCCATTTGGTGCTCCAGATCCAGCTCGCCAAGCCCCCACCCTCTTTGACACTGACTGGACCTCGTCTCACCACACGGCCACCAACGTTGTAGGTGGACGACATGCTAGCAGGTCGTCAGAACCTTGGCAAATGCAAAGGCGCTTATTTTTACAAGATCAGCGTTCCGGCCCGGGTGAACTAACGATTCTCTGGGCCGTAGTTATGGCGGTCAGAACCCGACTTTATTATTTCTGCATAAAAAGTGGTGTTTTGGCCATAAAAACGGCCGTTTTGGGTGTATAAATATAAATTTGACCAACTTGCACATTATCGGTGGGAGCTGGTTGAAAACTTTTTCAACTTCTGCCAGTTGAAAAAAAAAAAAAAAGTTGGCCGAGCTCCAGAAAATTTTTACAAACCATGTCCCGAAAATTATTTCTCGAGGTTCTTGAAACATTTTGTTCAATCCATGAATAAAAAAGTTGGTGTCGAGCCCACACAAGAGGTCTCCGATCTCTGGATCTGACCCACCATCAACAACACGTGATGACCCCCCCCCTACCAAATATTTGGATACAAACAACAAACCGTCGAGGCGTCGTAGAGGCCTCTGTTGGTCCACAAAAAAATTGAATACAGTCCAGACCTAATAGTTAGACACCATAACCCACTTTCCTGTGGTTGCAAGAAAGTTCCGGTCCCTGGAGCTCGCCAGCTCGGTAAAAGCGGTCCTTACCAAATTGGGACGTAAATCCGGTGTCTCGCTCGAATGTGCTGGTTTCTTTCTGAAAAAAAAAGACAAGGTCCCCCAGGAACAGTTATAAGTGTATAAGTACAACAGAGACATTCAAGCTGATTTATTTCGCCCTTCCTTTCACTCCGTCTGCATCCCATCAATGAAAGCACGTGTTGTTGATAGTGGGTCAGATCCAGAGATCGGAGACCTCTTGAGCCAAGGGGTAGCCGAAACAAAACCTTCGGCATTAACCCCCCAAAATCTCCCATCAGGACCCCGGAACCAGTGACCACCACCACCACCTCTCGGATCATGATCTGTGGCCAGATGGGGACGGCATCAAGTGACATTGTGTGACCATACATGTTCAAGTAGTCTTGCTCTCTCTGGAATGCAAAGGTTTGACAGATTTAAAAGTGTGAGATGAGTGCGAGAGGCATTCTAGTCTCGTTGGTGACCTTGCTTAATTTTTACAAAGCTGTAGAACATGTTTGGACGCCGAAAATCAGCCTCAGGCCTAATTTTTTTGACTTTCAGGTGAGGTATCTCAGTTTTCTTGGTGCAATATTAAAGGGAAGTAGGATATGGGTCTTTCTACTTTGATTTAGCTGACTCCCACGTCCGACAAAGAAAACACAGGAAAATTCGCTCATCGCCCACCCGAAAAGGGCAATAATGGACCCCAGGAACCGATCACGTGCTGGAGGGTGTCAGTATCCGGAATTAAGGTTTCGGCTACCCCTTGTCTTGAGCCCACATATAATCCATGGGAAGCTGTGCTAACCCTAATGATTGCCGTGCGCGGGCCGATCTCCTGCGGGCCGATCTCCCGTACCCGCCAATCTCTTTGTATATAGAAATTATTTTCGGCAGCGCGGCATCCCATCAAAGTGATCAAATTGCTAAGCAGACCCCACTCCGTTGCCTCTCCCCCTGTCCCCGACAAACCTACCCATGCATATGTCATTCTCCGTGTATCAAGCGCTTTGGCCAGGGCTTTCATCTGCTTTTGTCGTGTGGGGCACGCACTTGATCGCGCGGAACTTGCCTTGAACTTGCCACATGTCAAATTGGATCAGTGGCAGTGCCATCAGTATATTCTCCTTGGCCGAGTTTGCCTCAAGTTGCCTGCACTTGAGTCTTGTAGGCTTCCTGCGGACTAAGATGTGCAGAACAGGCACATATTCCCACGAGATGGCATGTTTATGGGACAAGAGACAGCAGTGCGGGCATTAGTAATGCCCGTAATGCCGCATCACGGCAACTTCCCGCTTGCTTTGATGTGCGGAGGTCGGCCCGCACGTGGCAATCATTAGGGTTAGCACAGCCTTCCCCTGGATTATATGTGGGCTCGATCAAGGGGTAGCCGAAACCTTAATTCCGGATACTGACACCCTCCAGCACGTGATCGGTTCCTGGGGTCCATTATTGCCCTTTTCGGGTGGGCGATGAGCGAATTTTCCTGTGTTTTCTTTGTCGGACGTGGGAGTAAATCAAAGTAGAAAGACCCATATCCTACTTCCCTTTAATATTGCACCAAGAAAACTGAGATACCTCACCTGAAAGTCAAAAAAATTAGGCCTGAGGCTGATTTTCGGCGTCCAAACATGTTCTACAGCTTTGTAAAAATTAAGCAAGGTCACCAACGAGACTAGAATGCCTCTCGCACTCATCTCACACTTTTAAATCTGTCAAACCTTTGCATTCCAGAGAGAGCAAGACTACTTGAACATGTATGGTCACACAATGTCACTTGATGCCGTCCCCATCTGGCCACAGATCATGATCCGAGAGGTGGTGGTGGTGGTCACTCTGATGGGAGATTTTGGGGGGTTAATGCCGAAGGTTTGTTTCGGCTACCCCTTGGGCTCGATGCCAACTTTTTATTTGTGGTTGAACAAAATGTTTCAAGGACCTCAAGAATAATTTTCAAAACATGGTTTTGTAAAAATTTCTTGAACTCCGGCAACTTTTTTTTTTTCAACTCACAGAAGTGGAAAGGTTTTCAACCAGCTCCCACCAATAATGTGCAGGTTGGTCAAATTTATATTTACACACCCAAAACGGCTGTTTTTATGGCCAAAACACCACTTTTATACAGAAATAATAAAGTCGGGTTCTGACCGCCATACGTAGTAGTATCGTCGATGGGAGGTCGTGAAAGTGCCGGGCCCAAAAGGATGCGATATTAAGCAGAGCCTCGATATTAGGTGTGGGGGTAACTGAATGGGATTGGCAAGCTGACGCGCTTTCCCCACGATGGATAGACATGATTTAAATCAAGACCATGTCCGGATATCCTCGATGCTGTGGGGCGCGGATGAGAAAGTGTATATGGGCTCAGCGTGCAATTCTAGCTGATGCAAACGTGATGGATCGACTCTTCTTCAACAACCTCCACTGTCCACAGTGAGATTTTTTTTGGGGCCTGTGGGCGGGCACTCAACGCTAAGCCGAAAAACCATTTGGCTAGCACCGGCGGCATCGGTCGGATACACAGGTAATATTTTGCCACTTTCCACTCAGCTACATCCAAGACGCGTCAAATGCGATTGCCTCTCCTAGTCGTCCCTCTTGCGCTCTCCCTTTTATCATCGCAAGCTGTCTACTCGTCGGATGTTCAGAGTCATCGGTCCAACTACTCCACATGGATGGCTCTGAGCATAATTTCTCGCGAGCAGGGTGTGCTGGCGAGCTCAAGTGACACCTCCGCAATCCTCCAGGCAGGATTTACGCAGAAAGCCTTTCGGCGGCTGATTGCGCAGTATCCCGCGATGCGGCGACCGCGACGATCGCTCAGTACCTCCGGAAAAGCGTCGAGTCGGTCGCCGGGCCCGTGAGCAACGCCACGAAAGACCTCACGTATTCCGATGGACCGGCTCTCGAGCGGAAACGGCCTGATCGACCTGTACAAGGAAACTGGGAACGAAATGTACCGCGAGGCGTTCGGCGCGCTGCGCGAATCGATAAATTTGAACAGCCGCAGCCCGGAGGGCGGCTTGTGGTACTTCGTATACCCTCAGTGGTCCTACCTCGATGGCACTTATTCGCTGGCCCCATTCTACGCGTACTACACCGCGCTCTTCGACGCCCACAACGCTACGGCCATAGCGACATGATGCAATCAGTTGGACCTCCTCTGGCTCCACTGCAACACTAACAACACGGGCCTCTTGGTGCATGGGTACGACGACTCCAGGACGGCGGTGTGGCGGATCCGGTGAGCGGTGCCAGCCCGCACGTCTGGGGTCGTAGCCTTGGCTGGTACACCATGGCGCTCGTGGACACGCTCGAGATACTGCCGTCGCACCTGTCGAGCGAGCGGCAGCAGCTGCAGCAACGCTTCTCACGCTCGCGAGCGCCGTGCGCGCGGCCGTAGACACAGCCTCAGGCGGGTGGTGGCAGCTCTTGGACCGCCTGGACGCGCCGGGGCAACTACATCGAGTCGAGCGGGAGCGCCATGTTCGTCTACGCCTTGCTCAAGGGCGTGCGACTGGGATATCTCCACAGCAACGCATCCGCATACACGGACGTCGCTATCCGCGCGTACATACATTACTGATACGTTTGTGGTGAACAACGGGAACGGGACGCTAGGTTACAACGGAACCGTTTCGGTCTGCAGTCTGAATTCGACTGCGTCGTACGAGGTATGATCCTTCACAGATCTGAGACGGCAATTGGATCATGCTGATAACTATTACACGCAGTATTATGTCGGGCAGCCCATCAACTACAACAGCGTGCTAGGGTCCGCCGCATTTGTCCTCGCGTCCCTCGAGTATGAGAGCGCCACACTGTCACCATGAAAATTATTTTGGCCATCCTAGCAATTTTCGCCCTCCACTCTCCGGCAGATAAAAATTAGGAAATAGAAAATGGTAGCGAAATTATTCGTTGGCTGTAAGGCTGTTAAAAATCTAGAGTGGTCTAATCTCTGCCTCCTCGGCACGTTCTTCTTCACTTTTCACCTTGTTATGTCCTTCCCGGACGGGGGCATAAATTCAGCAGAAAACGAAAAAAAAAGAAGGAAGGTCTTGGAACCAGTGTAGTATCACGGTGACCTTCTCTTTCTCTCAGGTTGAGTTTGGGTTGAGTGGCTCGATAGTGTTCTGGCCGGATCTGAGACTTAGAGACTTCAATTCAATTCAAATTCAATTAAAGTGCGCGCGGGCCCCTTGGGGCCCATGTAGCACTATCGTAGTTTTCTAGCGTTCGCGGAGGGGGAAAGGTGGAGGGAACTGTAGGTAGCTATAGGTACGGTATTGCAAAGACGGTGCTGTGAGGGGGGGTTTGGGTAGTAATATATATCTAGGGGGGTGTCAAGGCAGTAAAAGAAAGAGTCATGAGTAACTAAAGTAAAAGTGAGAAGCGGAGTGGCGCGGGGCGCCCTAGAGGGAGTAGCGCGGGAGGCGGCCGTGTCCCGCACGAACGCGAGCACCGGCTTGTGGTCAGATTTCGCGGCGAGCAGACGGCGGAGAGAGAGGCGCGCGCCGCATGATGAGCTGGAGTCGTTGTCGGCGGTAGGTGGGGCACGCGAGGAGGAAGTGGGCGACGGTCTCCGGTACGAAGCAGAGCGGGCAGTCGGGGGAGGGGGCCAGATGGAATCGGTAGAGGCAGGAGTTCAAGCCGATGTGAGCCGTTCGCAGCTGCGTGAGGACGCTGCACTGCGGGCGGCTCAAGTCGGAGTACATCCTGGCGACGGCATTCGACGGTTTGGAGGCGTCAAACAGGGCGAGCCGGTGGAAGCGCGGGGACTCGGTCCACTGGAAGTGCTTCGTCGCCGCCTGGATTGCCGCGGCCTTGCTCGTCGGGAGGGGCGGTCGAGCGTGGGGATCCAGACTGATGACGTCGACCAGCTTGCGATCGGGTCGTATTAGC
>JARJLE010000597.1:0-25506 GCA_029289555.1 Mycena latifolia | reverse complement strand
GTAAAAATGGGTAACCATGCGCTCGGCGAACACCTGTGGGTGGAAATAGACCATGCAGAAGTAGAACGTAACGACCTCGAATATAGTGTAATGCTTGCTGAAATTTACCCCGTTTCTCTGTTGCCGAGTGAAAACCCTAAGCACGTCCACACGGTCCAGGCTATTCATACCGGAGCCTTGGCGGCGCACTCGTCGCCGTACGGGAGCAATAGAGCGCATCGCCGGAGAATCAGCGGCGATCGTAAGGGAAAGGGGAAGGAAGCTAACCACTCCCCTGACTCTGAACGTTACGCTGCCCTTCCATCCCAACGCGCGTCCTCCGTAAGAATCCTAAGGTGGACGAGCTCCCTTTTGTAGTCAGCGCTGATGGCACGAAAGTGTATACTGCGCGACAGAAAAGAGTGACTCCGGAAGGCTACGGGTCGTTAGGGGCGCGAGCTCTCCATTTCGCAGCTCGTGTCGGTTCGCTGGACGCTCCGGTTGTAAAGGCCAGGAGCGACTCAGGCGCGGATATTACGCTTATGTCGGAAGACTTCTGGAAGACAATCCCCGATGCGCCGAAAATAAAGGAAGGCATGAAGATGAAGTTATTTCACCTTACCGGTCGCCCAAGGTACTCGGCTACGTGCGCACAAAACTCTTCACGGCGGACAACGACGGGGCCGTCATTAGTTTTGATTTAGAAGCCTACGTCGTCCGGGATATGCGCGTTCCGCTGCTTATAGGTGAGGAGTTCCATAATCCTACGAGATAGGTGTTCAGAGATTGGCGACCGGTGCGAACCGAACTACAACGTCGGCGATTCCCGCGCATTATATTCCAGGCATCCTCCACACCATCGGCGTGGACGTGGGTTTTGAGATGCCGCAACGCGAACCTGGCTAGGCCGTTCATACGGCGCTAAAGCTGGGAACCGCGCTCGAGGAATCAGGGACGTCGGGATTGGCTGCACTACGGTACCTACCGTGGTGGCTGCTGAAGACGCTCTCATCGCCGCTGGCTTTGTACATAACGTGCGGGTGACGGCCCGTTCGACGGACGAGATGACTGCTGGTAAGAAAATTCTATTTCCACTGACGACTCTTCCGTCCTCGCCGCACCCACTACTTGGATCCACTCATCTGCTCCCTTCCTACCCATCGCTAACCCGGGCACTCGACCTTGGTTTGTTCGAGCCGGCGACCATCGTCGGTCGCTTAATGGATTCCCGACTCCTATGCTTACAAACCAAAGGATCAGGAAGAGTGGGACCGATACGCTGCCTCTGCGGAAGCGCTGCACAAAATCATCGAAGGAACGCTGCGGGCTCAAGATTTGGCCAACGTGCGACCTTCTGAGATTGTGGCTGCGAATCCCGAGGAGAACGTAGAGGATGAGGAGCAATGGGGACCCAAGACCACCGCCATACCAGATGACCCGACGCCTGTGCCGGAAGGAGCCGATATTAGCGCGCTCGTAAACCTTGGGGGAAATATACCTTCGGAAGTCCTGCCCAAGCTGGAAGCCGTCCTGCGGAAGAACACCGCCGCCTTTGGAGTGGGGGGCCGACTGGGCCACATAGAAGGGAAGGCTCCGGTTAATGTCTATCTGGGAACACACCCTATTTCCCTCCCGATGTACCATGCTTCGCCACCAAGCGCGAGGTTATCGATAAGCAGTTCGACATCTGGATAGAACGCGAGGTCATAGAACCCTCAGTCAGCCCATGGGGCGCGCCCTGCGTAGTCGTATTCCACAATGGAAAGCCTCATCTCGCCGTGGATTATCGCAAGCTCAATGAGAAGACCGTGCCAGACGAATTCCCCATTCCTAGGCAGGCGGAGATCATACAAGCGCTGTCAGGAGCGCAGGTTCTTTCGTCGTTTGACGCTCTAGCAGGATTTACTCAGCTGGAGATGGAGGACGGCGCCAAGGAGAAAACGGCGTTCCGTTCCCACAGAGGGCTTTGGCAATTCAGGCGCATGCCTTTCAGCCTGAGGAACGGACCATCCATTTTCCAGCGGATTATGCAAGGAGTGCTCTCGCCATACCTTTGGTTATTCGCACTGGTGTATATAGACGACATAGTCGTTTTCTCGAAATCCTGGGACGAGCATCTAGTGCACCTTGACCAAGTCTTGGGAGCTATCGCTAGCGCGGGCATCACTCTTGAGCCAAAGAAATGTTTCGTCGGATACGCGTCAATCCTACTCCTGGGACAGAAAGTGTCTCGTCTAGGATTATCCACCCACGAAGAAAAGGTGGTGGCTATACAAGAGCTGGCGCGTCCCACTACGGTTAATGAACTACAAAAATTCCTCGGCATGGTGGTCTACTTTTCGTCGTACATCCCTTACTATGCGTTCATATCGAAGCCCCTCTTCTCGCTGCTACAGAAGGGAGTGAAATGGGAATGGCGCGCGGAGCATGACATCGCCTTTCAACAGGCGAAGGATGCTCTCGCTGCAGCCCCCGTTCTGGGCCACCCCATCCGCGGCTGCCCGTATCGTCTGTACACGGACGCCTCAGACTACGCTCTCGGCGCGAGTTTACAACAAGTACAGCCTATCCAGGTTAAAGATCTGGCTGGCACACCGGTCTACGAGCGACTGAGAACCGCGTGGGACGCGGGTAAACCAGTTCCTAAACTCTTCGCCTCCCTGGCCAAGGAAGTACAGGAATGTCCGGGAGACGTGTGGGCCGCGACCTTCGACGAGACAATCGTACACGTCGAACGCGTGATTGGGTACTGGAGCCGCACCCTGAAGGGCGCCGAATGCAACTATTCCGCGACGGAACGGCAAGCGCTGGGAGCGAAGGAGGCGTTGGTTAAATTCCAGCCTTTCATTGAAGGCGAAACGGTGATCCTCGTCACGGACCACGCCGCTTTGCAATGGGCCCGCATCTACGAGAACACGAATAGGCGCCTTGCGGCATGGGGGGCGGTCTTTGCGGCCTATCCGGGTCTACGCATTATACACAGACCGGGAAGGATTCATTCAAACGTGGACCCGCTATCACGGCTGCCACGGATCCCGCCGCACAACTCGCCTACTTGCGATAGTATCGTGCCGATAGTTCCCGAACCAGGGAAGCAGGAAATAGCCCAGCAAGCTGAGGACCGTCCCGCATTCGCTAAGAAAGCCGCGTTCGCCATATGGTGGTGGGAGGAAGCTGTAGAGAAATACGCCTTCGCAGCGACGCGGAGCCAGACTCGGAGAGAAGAAGGTTCCTTACGGACGGAGACGGGAGAGCGTGGAGGCCCTGGCCTCGATGCGGCTGTACCCGGGACAAGTGAGGAGCGCGGGGACGAAAGTCTCGATGCAGCTCCCCAAGTCCTCTCCCATTGGTCTACGGAAGGAAACGATGGCAGCGTCCTCAGATCCTCTACCGTTTCCCGAAGGGGACCATTGGACGTATCCTGTCGGAGTTCGACCCAAGGAAGAAGGAGTGGAGCATCGAGCGCATCTCCTTCTCTCCATAGACGAGAATTCGTGGTGGGCTACAAAACCGATCCCTATTTCAGGAACCACTACGCCCAAGACATACCCGATCCGGAGAAGGAGCTTACGCCATCCCGGTTTCAAAGGCTGAGAATGGTCTCCTCTACTTCTTGGACGCGGATTGGAACGCGCGGTTATGTGTACCCCGGAACAAGCAGAATTCGTACTCAAGTGGATCCACGAATCACCCAGCAAAAGCGCACATGCTGGGTCCACCCGCTTCCTGGCGCGTCTGAAGGAGCTTTTCTTCTGGCCTTCTATGCGTAAGGACTCGGACGGAATACTCCTGTACTGCGACGTATGTCAGAAGACCAAGACGGACCACCACAAGAAATGGGAGGCCTGAGACCGGCGCATATCCCTGCACGCACGTTCTCCACGGTATCGTTGGATCTCATTACCGGCCTGCCACCGTCAGGGAAGGAGAAATTCACCGCGATCCTCGTAATCGTCGACAAGCTCACCAAGTACGCGATCATCGTTCCGACCTACACTCAGCTGTCGCAAGAAGGTTTTGCGAAGATCTTCGTGGACCGAGTCGTGAATGTATACAGATTCCCTAACCGCATTATCAGTGACGCGACAAGAGGTGGTCTACTGCGTTCTGGAGGTCGGTGGTCGCCATGTACGGCTCGGCCATGGCCATGTCCTCGGCGCATCATCCACAGACGGACGGCCAGACGGAGGTTCTGAATGCGACCATTGAACAAATGCTCAGAGCGTACGTAGCTACCGACAGAGTGTCCTGGTCGCAGTGGCTGGGCGAAATTAGCCACGCCTACAACTCCGCCGTACATTCATGACGGATACACGCTGGACTTCCTCCTCATGGGTTACCAGCCTAGGGGCAGCTGTGGGGTTGTTAGTTCCTCAGAACGACCCCGTCAAGCGACCCTTCCTGCCCAGCAAGAAGGGAGAGGCCTTCTTAGAGACTCTCGAGCTCCACCGCAAGAGCGCGCGAGACGCCATCCTACTAGCCCAGGAAAGGCAGGCGAGGTCTTACAATAAAGGTCGCCGCCCTGTGGAAAGCATCGGAGCCGGGAGACTTCGTTCTAGTCAATCCTCATACCTCTCGCGCTGGTCGACGTCGAAGGGACCGGGAGAAAGCTGATTCAGCGCACTATAGGACCCTTCGAAGTCCTAGCGAAAATCAATCCGATGGTTGTACCGGCTCCGCCTCCCGATACCTACCCTATGCACCAGTGATCAATCTCGACCATCTTTGAAAGTATCATATGTCCAAGGAAGAATTCGGAGAACGCACCAAGCTTCCGTCGACGCGCGACTACCTGGTCCCTTCCGAAGAGTACGTGGTGGAGGCTATTCTTGGACATAAGATGCTCTCGAAAAGTCGAGGCCAAGAAAGAATGTACTTAGTACGGTGGCAAGGGTATGAGCCTTCGGAGGACTCGTGGGTATCTGAAACAGACTTGCGCAATGCACCCACGCTGCGACGCGAGTACCTCCGCATGCACCACTGGCGTAGATCAGGAACGATACCACGTGATCGCGGTATAAGGTTTCCCACATCTTTTCCGTAGTCTTCCATCAATTTCTCTTTCCTCTTCCCTCTTTCCTCTCCCTTCGCCACTTCCTGCCGCACCCAAAGCTTCAATGGACGCCGCATCACCCGTACCCTCGGTTCTCGCCTCTTTGCGACCGGCATTGCTGCTGCAGGCCCTCGAGCCAGCGCTGAACCCTCGCTTCGTCGCTTCGCGCATGGGACGCGTCCCAAGCCCGTACTATCTACCCGCAAGTTCCCTCCGCCGACACTACCTTGGGGAGTTCTGCAGCAGCAGCCTCAGGCAGTGCTGAGACTTCCGCGCCGGGGGGCGTTACTTCCAAACCCATAGACACGCGCGTCTACTCGACCTCCCGCCTCCCTTGTGACTACGGCTACGAAGACGCCCCTGTACTCGTTACCGGAATGCGGTTCGAGCTACCGCTGGTCCTCCGCTACACCGGTCGCGACGTGGAGGACGGGGACCTATGCACCGAGATGTGGTCTCCTAATTCCGTCCAACATGCCTTCTTGCCGGGCCTCGAGAGCAAGGAGCTCGAAGGCCCCGCCCCCTTCTCCGAGTTTTGCCGGTGGGACGGGCATTGGGGCCGATTCAACACGTTTGTCGCCCCGCAGTACGACTCAGAGGGTAGTTCCTCGTGGTCGCCCTTCATCCGTCGCGCGCATACTTGGGCCAACGATGCCAAGGGTCGCTGCTTAGTGACTCCCGTACACGCCGTCTGGAGGACTAACGCTGCCGATCGGACGGCCCGCCTCGCCCCCGACTTCATCACCGACCTCCGCCGCGCCTACCACAGTCTCGACGCGAAAATGTTACAGCTGAAGGAGGACGCTAAAGTAACGGACGAAGACTGGGACGCCCGCCCTCGGATCCCGGAGAACAAGCCTCTGTTGGACGAACTGGAGGCCATGTGCTTGTACGAGGATGCCGTGGACGCCGCCGCTCTCGCACAGAGAGTCCTTCGCGCCATGGACGCCTGGACTTCCATGGTCTCAGCCTTACAGCGAGTGCCCATGGATCTGAAGCTCCTCCGCAAACGACCCTACCCCGCGGCGGACGAGCAATTCGTCGGCGTCTGGATCAACGACGCGCATGAAGAATACGCGCTGTGGCTCCTGGCCGTAGGCGTCCCCGTGTTCATCCACCACCGCTATGGGCCCGACGAGATTCGCCAAAGCGAGCGATTCCAGACTCCTCGCGTGCGGAGTTATCTGGAGATGACTTCAACGGCCCCCTTGCTGAGTGCCAGCGGCAACGGCTTCCAGTTCATCGCGGAGCGCGAACGGTTTCCGATCACGACTACCGGACTCGAGGAACGCGGGATGGGGCTGTCCTCCTCTTATGACACGCGCTTCACGTCGTCTTTACTATTAGAAGCACGGAGAGAGGCGCGGGCTCAAGGAGCCGAGCTGCCAAACTCCCCACCGCGCCGTGTATCCCTCGAGGAGAAGTATGCTCCGAAGCCGCTGGAATTGGTCGTGCTGGACGAGTGGCGACTACCCTGGATCAAGCCGCCCACGGTCCTCTCCGGAGCCGGATCGGGTAAATGGGAGAAGTGGGTGCAGTATGAGTCGACGTCCACTCCCTCCTTCCTCTACTTGCGGAAACACGGCCACTCATGGAAACCGACGTCCCCGCATCTCCTCTGCTATGACAGAAAGGAGCGACGCGAGCTTTACTTGCGGACTGATCATGCGTGGCCGATAGGCGTGCTGGACCGTGGAGTCTTTGGCGTCCCCACCCCTCGTGACAGGTACTACGAAGTGGTACAGCAGGGCGGCAAGGGGGAGTACAAGCTCCGGCGCCCTTCGCACTGGGTATACGACAAGCGCACGAGCGCGCCCGGAGACGTGGGGAAGAAGCCCTTGACACTGGACGCTCGACTGCTCCCGCCAAAGAGTGCGCCACCTCGTCACCCAGGGTTGGAGAAGGGATGGAAGGACAACGAGGACGAGGACGATGGGATGTCCGATGACGACGACGAGGGGCCGCCAGCGCTGCCAGCCGCGGGCGCCATGCTCGGGCAAGAAGAGAACGTAGCCGCACCTGACGCTACGATATCATCCCTCCCCGAACGGTTAACGTGCTCGCCCGTCGACGAAGCGATGCCGGACGCGCCTCTGGCCTCAACTGCTGCACCCTTGCCTCCCGCTACTGAGGTCGTAGGGAGCGCTGTGGGGCCCGACAGGGATGACGATGAAGTGTTGCTTGGCGACGAAGGAAGAGAGCCCACGCCAGGCCGACAGTACGAGCACTGGTCGCCATACGCTCGGCCTCCTATGCTCCCCTCGTCGCCAAGAGCGGTGAGGAGGCCTTCACCTCCTGCACAGTACCGCTCGCCTTCCCCACCTCGCCGACGCTCACCTTCCCCGCGTCGTCGCCGCCCTCGCTCTGCTCCTCGCCGCCGCTCCCCATCTCCAAACCCTCATCGTGTACGCTCGCCGCCGCGGTATCCCCGGCGTTCGCCTTCCCCGTACGACCGGCGACGAAGGTCTCGATCTCCGAAGAGAGGGCCTTCCTCGCGTCCCTCGCGCTATCGCTCTCGTGACTATCCGTCGCGTTCTCGCTCCAGCCGGCGCCGCTGGTCTCTGTCACCACCCCGATGCTATGCGCCTCGCTCCTGGTCTTCCCGGTCCCGAGCCTCTTATCGGCGCGGACGCTGAAGCTGCTCCTTGTCTTCCGATAGCCGTGGAAGCGGTCGCTCAATCAGCCCTGCCACTTGGAGCTGGTTCCGTAGAGTGGGCCGTTCACGGTCACGTAGCAGATCTCCAAGGAGGACCCTGGCGCCGCCGAGCAACAGGACGACGACATCAGTTGCGATTCAGGCTGGACCGCCCACCTCGTTGGAGGAGCGCTTGTCTGATAGCCCCGCGCACGCCTCGCATACGCAAGCAACCACCTCCCCGGTGGCCCCGCCTACGCGAGCTCGGAACTCTATCATTCCAACGCTAGCGACGCGTATGGCGGCCCACCCTCACATCCCGCTATCCCGCCGCCTCGCGTCCCCCTCGCAAGCCAGCCTCTCTCAACGTCTCGCCCTCCCCGGTCCGCCTTTGACGGAATGGATGAATTCCGAATCGAGCGAGACGTCGAGACTGATCACTAGGCTGGCTTTGCCGCTCTCCTCGAGAGTGCAGAGTATCGAGCACAGTGAGACTGGCAGGGTACGAGTACGATGGCGGGAATGCGGACGTCGTGCGGGCAAGCACAACCGCAAACGGGACAAGAAGGACGTCGTGAACTCGGACGAGGAGGATGAGGACTTATCGGACTACGACGACTAACGGCCCGAGGCCTGGGGGGGCTCTGTGATACGGTGTATTACTTACGCAGGCCTAGTGCCTCTAGTAGTGTATTATTTATTCCCTTTTCGTAGATATTTGTTACGCTTCCTGTAGCCAAACAAATATATACAATTCTTCGCACAAAACCCCCATGTCCACCTCTAAGATGAGTTGAACCGGGAACCGTGCAGCCACCCCTCGACGCCTCGCTACCAAGTCGCCTGGGCAAGCGTATAAACTACCTCCCTGGCTCTTCAAGCGAGCCCGTCGAAGGGTCACAACGACCTAGAGGAGCAGCGTGGTCTTCGGACGTGCAGCAGCTCCTCTACCCAACTCGGAGCCTCAGAGGGGTATCGCGCGGAGCCTCACAGCTACTCGCTGCGTCCCCCTCGACCCGCCTGTCTTGCACGGACGCGGGGTACCTCGAACGACTAGATGTCGTGGGTCGCATCACACCCGACCTATCACTTAGACCATTGACGCGATAAAGGAGTCCCGGAAAATGTCATCATTGTTAATGCAGCAGTGCAAGAACCACGTCGACTCACATTTTCCCGGCTCTGGCAAAGGCCAGCTGCACCGGCCTGTCCCACTCATTGTGCCCGATCACTGCCTCCGACCAATAATAGTACTCGTCCCACCGATTTGAGCCCATCGTCGTACAGTAGGGTGGTACGGGCACATAATTGACCCCCCACGTGGTGGCCTCGGCAGCGGTTGGATGGGTCATCGGGCCCGAGTTGAGCTTTGCTACCATCATCTGCGCCGCGTGAACCCAGCTGGAGGGTGTGATTCCCCGATGCAAAACCTGTTGAGGTGCCCCTGAGATGAGTTCCACCTCCACCGGCACTTGTATCGCCGATGACCTTGTACATAACATACGTAGAATTAATAATTAATAATTCAGAAATCACCTGCACGTGCACCTGGTGGACGACACTTGTCTGGCCAAAGCGAGGCCCGAGTGTATCGCCGATGACCTTGGACATAACATACGTAGAATTAATAAATATAATTCAGAAATAACCTGCACGTGCACTGATGGATGACACTTGTCTAGCCAAAGCGGGCCCGAGGCCGCTTCATCATTTGAAGTTGCAGAGATTTGTCCTTGTGCGAGCTCGGCAAGAGCCAGCATCGCTATTTGCTCTGCTGGTGTTGGTGTGAGGTAGACAGTGCTGCCTTCGGTTGCGGTTTGACAAGGTACGACGGGTGTCTGACTGCGCGCCCCAAGATGTGGCGAATCGACTCGGAGTTCGTTGGTGATGGTCGCCGACTCGTCAGATCGTTCATGCTCTTCAACCTCTGGCTTGCTTTTCTTCGGTGGATCCCAGCGACATTTCGCTGCCTTTTTCTCAGCCCTGGTAGTCGTTCCCTGTTATTTAGCACAATTATAATTTGATCTGGGTCCTACCGCCGTTGGGCTGTCTGTAGTCTCTTCTTTTCACGAAGTTCGGGGTGACTACACCTCCTGTTAAGCAGGTGAGAAAATTGAGCGCAATATCCACGTACTTCTGGTAATATCTTTTGTTTGTCACACGAATCCTGTCAGTTTTCTCTTCCTTTGACCTAATATAGAATTAGAATGGCTCTCGATCTTCAGCAGGTACTTACTCGTCCACAATCTCCTTCATTCCCGCCTTGCGTCTGCGTTTGGCCATGACGGTCGGGTGAGAGACAGGTTTTGATCGCATTGGCAGATCTCATGCGACGCCCTTTCCCATGATTCCAAGCCCGAAACCTGTCATTGTTCTCTGTCGCCCCCTCTTCGCGTCGACTCTACTGGACCTTGCAGCTGCAAAAATTATTTCACTTGAACCTCTCAACCCCGGAAATTCTACCACCAGTGCACAAGTCATCATGATATTTTCGTGCACCATTCGTAGTCTTGCGCTATTCCATGTGAGGTTATCCTGACCTACCTTCAGATGACTAGGGTACGTCTTCCCAAACCCCTGCCGAGTCTTATACTACATCGTACGGTATGCTCCCCCGACCCCATTAACCAAATCTGGAACCTCATCAAAGAATTTGGTGCCCTCCCAGGCCTCATTTTCTCAGATTCCAATTCACAATCCATCTTCAAATCCCGGCCACCCCTTCGTTATCTCGACTCCATTGGACCTCATATGCTGCCTGGTAGTTCTATTCTACCCTCTCCACATGAGAAGAATGCCCGCCGGCGAATCAGATAGCGCGATATTTTGGTCCATCGTGGGGACTCTTGCGCTACTACGTCTTAAGCTGTCTTGGGCTACCATTTCGACGGCATTTGTATGTCTCTCGGAAACTGCGCAACTTTCTATATTATATTCTTTGGTGAGTTCCTCTGAGCTCGTTTATCATCTTTAAAAGCTCATCCAAAAATTCTGTGCCCTCACTAGCCCCGATTTTCTAAGATTCCAATTCCTGAAGTCCGCCTTCCACGTCGAAATGTTTTTCTGTCTGGTGATTTAATCTCTCAGTGAGTTCAGAATAACTCCTCCCTTGCCTCAAGTTCCGAGCCACTTATGCTGGTCCCCTTCTGACCGTAATATTACCGTCTCGGCTCTCCCTTCCAGCCCGATTTGTTGTCAATAATCTATAATACAGGTACCCTGCCATCTGGTTAGGAAATGAAAGACTTTCTGTCTCTTCAGATTTTCCATGGGCATCCTGGGGCATCTGCACGAAGTTATTCTTTCTGATTCCGAGTGCAAACAGGCTCTGCGTAACGCAGTCACAGTGTGTTATCCATCCTTTTCGGTTGCACCATGTGTATTTATTTATTGTTGATCTCAGACCTCCATCTTCTTCAACGCTATCCACAGTGAGGAAATCATGCCCGAAGCTGTTTCCCCTGGACCCGTTGTCCCCCAAATCAGCCACAATAACGCTGTTCCCAACCAGCGACCTCATTCCAATGAACCTTACAGCTGCCCAGGACAAGGCCTTCAAACGTGGTGCACCATTTTCCCTGTCTCCATCCTGTGTGCTATGCTAATCCTTTTTTTTCTCCCCTTTTCACAGAAGTGATGCGGCACCTGGACCACTCAAACGTTCCCATCAACGGACCTCTCACCAACTGGCTCGACCGCTACATGCCCACGAAACGCGCTCCCCAGCCAACCCCCTACTTCGAACGCCTGTGCGCCAACCTTGTCGCGAGGAAGGCACGCGTTGACGCCCTGATGGCGCTGCACTCGCGCGGCGACAAACACGGCCGGCGGTGGCCGAGACTCCACCAGATTGCCGAAGAAGAACAGAAAGCCCGCCATGCGGCAGCAAGCAAACACAAGGCCGACGTACAGGCATGCCAGGAGGTGGCGATGGCGGCCCTGGTGCGCAAGGAGGAGCGGGCTGCGGCCAGCGCGCAGGTTGCGTTGTTGATGCGACAGCGCGCATCGGGACGCGGCCCCCAGTATCTGCTCACATCATCGGGCCTCCGTAGAGCTACTTAAGATTAATCAATATTTTTTGCCTTGCATTTGTTCGGTATTTCTTCGTTCCATGTGCGACTGATATCCTGAAGGGGACAGATTCAAACCAGATCGGGTTCTGCTCCCGTGTCATGTGGCTGTCCCAACATTGCTCGTGTTTGGTACGTCCTTTCTCTTCAGCAGGCCACAGATGGCCCCCTGGTCACCTCTCTCATGGCGCCTCCACTTGCCCCCGACATGATCTGGGAGATCACCATCGCTTCCGACTCGCACACCCGCTGCCAGCTTGCCCGTCTCTCCTCCTCAGCTCATGATCTTGTCTGTAGCCTCATCTACCGTCACATTTCTGTAGGTGATGAGGCAGGCGAGCTCGTACGCACACTGGCATGCAAACACAGTCTCCCCCCCATGGTGAGTGCACTCAGTGATTCTATTCCCTTCTCCTCTCTTACATACCGGCAGGTTCGATCTTTGGTTTTTTGCTCCAGTGCTTACACCTACTACATTAACGAGGCAGAATGGGCGCTCGTGCTACCTGCTATGGTAAATTTACGCCGCCTTGTCGTCAACCACCACGTCCCTCTTGACCGCTGCGTCCTACCACTTATCACCTTCCGCCTGCACGTATTCTTGTCTGTGTGTTCGGTGTTCGGCGCATGGGCCGATTTCCTCGCGAGTCAGCCCGAACTCGAGGAGATTGGTCTGCACTCGGACCTCCTCGGTTGCGCGCCTGGCCACTCTCAACTTCCGATGCTGCGCAGCGTCAAGGGCCGCCCCGAAGATGTCACGAGATTTGGTAATCATCGTCTCGATGACATCTGGTTCTGGCTGGGGCCTCCCCGCGGGCGCCCCACCCTCGAAACTACCGACCTCCAGCGCTTCGCTCTGTCCCCCAGTCACCTGCTCACATTGCGGATCATGGTGCCCCACCTGTTGCTCCTGATGGAGGCCGCGCCTTCCCTGTTGGACGGCTTGCTGCACCTCACTTTGGACGAGGACCTCGGCTGGTGTCGTTTCAATTCAAAGGTATGGTTTCATTTATACCTCTCATGCATGCGCTGACTCTCTTTCACAGAGTGTTGTCGTTAGAGCGGTGTGTGACCTGCGCGAACATACCCCCGTGCTCAAGAGCTTGACGCTGACCTGCGCACCCGCTCTGGGCCGCTGGGTTCCCCGCATCACGGTCGCCGATGGCGCCAACTTCTGCACCACATTCCTGGCTTTGTCGCGCTCCTCGGCCTTGCAGACGTTCCATTTCTGCGGCCTGGACGGCTGCACGACTTGGCGAAATTGGGGCCAAGATGACGAGGAGGTTTTGTATGCCACACTCGACGATCACGGTCCATGGGATCTCGACCCGAAGTATGCCTAATCAATTACATTTCTTTCTCTACGGCTTCTTTCCCTGTTTTTGTTTCTATTTTAATAAAAATTGATTATCTTAATCCATCGAGGTTACCACCTGCAAACCGGATCTTGAGCCGAGCTGTGGCTTACAGCTACACAGGACCCGCGCTAGATATAAATGATCAAAGAACCTGTGATTCTCGATCGCCGCTCCAAGGAGATCCCCAAAATGGATGCCCACCTCAACACGGACGATGACTTCGTTGAGTGCGGTCCATTCTGCTAGACCTCACACTCAGGAGCACCTACCTTCGCCCACTCCCCCTGTCCAGTGTGAACGCTGCAATGCAGAGGGGGAATTCACTTGCTCGGACTGCGTGGCAGACGGCCATGCCGATTTGCAATGCCGCGCATGTATCGTAGCCAACCACCGCATGATGAGCCGCATCATTCTGGAGCCTCTCCATCAGATACAGGTACAGGGTTTCTTTTGGAAACAGGGCGTGCCTGACATTTTGATAGCGTTGGAACGGTCATTATCTCGAGCACAGCGACCTGCGTCAACTAGGGCTGCGCATTCAGCTAGGGCACGATAGCCTCGAGGAGTGCGCTGTCCCTGGCACGACAAGCTTCCTCAACGTGATCATCCACCGCGGGGTGCAGGTTCTCTGCATCGTCTATTGTGCCTGCAATCAAGCGCCATCACGACAAACACAATTGATCAATGCGGGACTGATCCTGACCGGTGAGCCCCTGTGGGCGATTACCTCCAACATGGAAGCCCACTTGGCGGCGTGGTAGGGTAGTAGCGATACCACATGCAATGCTCATCGATGATTAATCACGCTTCTGAGTCATAAAAAATCTCTACCTACCTTCCTTTCCTTTCACCATGGACATGCGAAAAATGAGACAACAGGAGCGAGTCTCCCGAGCGGTGACCAGGATTCGTCGACGCCACCATCCAGGTATGTCCTACTTAGTTTAAACCTTTTTTGGGGATCCATAAACTAATATGTTGAACTAGATGATCCTGATCCCCGACGCGAATGCTCAGGTATGTTTTGGTCTTGAGCTTCTCGTTTACTTTATTTTCTTGGTGGGCTGATTGGTTTCTTGGACCGGCCGAAGCCGCCCCCGTGCACGAGCGTACTCCCGTGCATCCGTAGCGGGACTCACTTCCCCTTGCCACTGAGACGCGAAAACAAACCCAGGCAGCCGAGGATGCAAAAAACTGGCAGCCGTCCGACAGCTGGCTGGCAATGGCTGTGGACATAGAATTGTGGACCAATGTGTGGCATCTCGGTGCTTCGCAGTAAGTGTACACATTGCTACTGTCTACACATTGTTTTTAATTCAGACTTTCTTGATTTTTCAGTGACGTCACAACAACGACTACACCGGCAACAGAAGATGTGCACAAGGGAGCCTCGCAGTGAGTACAACGCCGCTGTTTTTTATTATTATTTACTTTGTCAATTCTGATCCGTTGGTGGTTTTTCAGCAATGTCCGCGATTCTGACACGATCTTCGAGGAAGCGGCACAGACTTCCGGCGAGCCACAGGAGCGCCGGTGGTCTGCGTCCCCTCCCATGATAACCACTCCCGTGGCGAGGGCAGTGGTGGAGGTGATAGCTGCCGTGGCTGAAACCACGGACGACCCTATGCTCGTGACAGAGTTGGATATGTTGTGGGACCATGTGCTCAAGGTGTGCATGGATGGCATGCACGAGTCGCAGAGGTGCACCTGGCTTGTCCAGCTCGACGAGCAGGAGCGGCTCATGAACGGCCCTCCTTCTGCATATCTTTCCGGGAGGCATAAGCGGCTCATTCCTGACGGGGAGTCGGCTAGGAAAAAGAAGCGGGAGCGGTTGGCTGAGGTAGCGGCAGGAGCGGGGGTGGGCAGCGATGATGAAGGCTGGGTCAATTACTCCGCGACCCAGTACATAGACTTGTGATCGCTGTAACTTTAATCTGAGCTCAATTTATTTCCGCTATTCTCAAATTCACACATTTTAAGATGGAGACGACAGTTATATTGATAAAGACAAAGAGTTACGCTACGGTCAAAGCTTGGCAGAGCGAGGGTAGCAAATGCGACAGTGAGAGGGACACGGCAGGGAGGGTTCAAGGCCTGGCAGGTCGTCGTGAGTGTCGTCATCTTGAGAGTCAATCACCACATCGTCGTGGAGCACGCGACGACATTGACGAAAATTCCAGTCGATACTGTAGGGAAGGCTAGCATGCATATGGCAGATATGACTGGAAAGGGGAATCGCATACACGATGAGCCGATCATAGAAAATGAAGTTGAGGTTAGTGTATATTTCCCCTTTTTGAAGGTCTGTAAATAATTATTGGAGGCAGGAAGGGACGAGCAGAGGGAACTTACCTGCGAGCATGGTGGAGCAGAGAAGACGAGCGAAAATGGACAGATGATGGGGGAGCTGTGATGGCAGGAATGGACGGGGATAAGTAATATATGTGATCGCCGGGCGTGAGCACATGTCCCCTACTCCGGCTCAACCCAAAACTTTGAACCTGAGTCAATGCACTGATGATGGTAGTTGGCCAGCCAGGGAAGACTTTCCAAGGCCTGAAAAGGAGTTGTGAACAGGAATCAATAAATAATTGCTAAACCTTTCATTTTTGCTTTGTGTTTGGCCGACTCAGAGTCTCGGAAATCAATTGCCGTGTCTTCAGGATCAATTGCCATGACCAACCCTCCTTGCTTTCGCCCTCCATCATTTGCGTACAACTGCATTCACGGCAGTGCATGACTGTTCAAAAAAAATGATTGATTCCGCTCCCCATGATATTTGCCCTATTTGTTTGTGAATTTTACCACGTCCCGGCCAGTAGCCGAGAGCTCTGGAAAATGCAACACTTGAGACGGTCATATATCGGGGTTTATGCTCTACAGTAGCCTAGATGGAAGCCCCCATCTTTTGTGAATTTATTTAATCTGACGCTGCATGAACAAATTGGGAATTCTATTTTTTGGCCGATCACAATCTGGCAGCTGTATCTAAGCGCCTTCGGCATCTATCAAGATTTGCTCAAACTAAAGGTTCAGCACCCGCCTTGAAGAGGCCCAATCCCAAGTCATTGTTAGAATTATTGACGTGCGATAGGTATTAAACTTACTAAAGCATTGCGCAAGGAGTCATGACGTCTGAGGGCATTGGGTTCAAGGTGAAAGCATGGGAACTGCGCGATGGTTGATGGCAACAGATTGATGCGTAGCAACAGGGCCAAATGTTGGTATCACCTCATCGTCTGAGATCCGAGACGCGCCCCTGGCAGCCCACCGCTGGGGGCGCGTTTCATGTGGCTTCTTACGCTTTCCGATAACCTTTCTTCTGGTCTCACCTCTACTCTGCGCACTTTCGAATATCCTCCTCTATCGCGAACGACATGGCCAAGCGTCGTCGCGAGATTCACTTTGCTCGGGATCCCACAGAAACAGCGCCAGATGAAGCCCGACCCGCTTTGGTCCAGCTGGCTGCAGACTCCCCCAGTGCACGGATTCATGTGGAACACTTCAAGCAGCGTGACGTGGGTCCAGGGATGCCGCATGGCCTTTCCGTCGTGCAGCCTTCAACAGAGCGAGACTTTGAGCACCGGTACCCAGAACATGGCGGATGTGCAGGTCTCAGCAACCAGCCGCATCCTGCGTGAGAAAACGCGGGTCGCTGTGGATGGATCGGTGAAGCAGAGGAGAAGCGTTGTGGAAGTGGCCGCCGGCACTGAAGAACAGGCGCCGAAATTGCATCCAGATCTGCCCAGGGTGCGGCACCCTTTGAGGCTGGGATAACGTGTTACATATGGGCTGAGTCCCACCAATGTAATGCATTATATTGTGGGTAACCTTTTTGGGTTATGCAGCGGCCCTTGCGGCATCGCTGGCATCATCGGCATCCCGCGGCATCGCTCGACCCGCGCGCCCTTGTCCGGCAAGCGAGCGATCAGTTGATCCTGATGCGATCACCTGATCTTTGGGGCCGGACCTTCCCGGATATGCACGTGCTTGATTTCTACCTTCCTAATACAGCCAGCCCGCTGCCCGCCCACCAGCCCGCCGCCCGCGCCAGCTCGCCCCCACCGCGTGCGCCCACATCGGCCCGCCCTCTTCGCATCCCCCGCCACGTATCGCCGCTCCCGCCCATCCCGCTCGTCGCGCTGGCGTCCTAATCATCGAATCCGTCGCCGCCCATGATGAAGTCTTCATCATCGCTGTGCATGGCGCCGAACCCGAGGTCATCCTCTCTCCTCCTCTCTCCTCCTCGTCATCGCTGTCGCAGTCCACCCATCCTTCCGCCAGCGCCTCCTCCCGCTCCTGCTCCTGCTCCCGCGCCTGCTCTGCTTGCATCGCAATAACCGCGCTTGGCAAGTGGCGCGCCTTCTTCCTACCCCTCGCAGCTCTAACCTCCGTCCACCGCGTCTCCCCCCGCGCGATTAGGTCCTTGTACATGTCAGCTTGCCGCGCCGCGTATGCCAGCGCTCCTTCGACCTCCGCGAGGGGTAGCACCCCGATCCGCACGTTCGCCGCCCTCGCTTCCCACTTCGCTGCCTCGTACTCGAAAGACAGTGGCACATGGCGGTATTCCTCGGTTACCAGGCGCTTCTCCTCAGTCCACTGCCGCACCCGAGCGAACGCCTTGCACCACTCCACGCGGAGCGCTGTCACCGTCCGCCAATCAGCTCACCGTGGTCCTCCACAGGATGGACAACGTACCTTCCTCCAGGTCCGCATCAGTGCCCGACGTGCCCGCCGACGTCCAGATCCACGACACTTGGCGCTGGTTTTCCGGCCCGCGCTCTTCCTCGTCCTCGACATCATCCCAATCCATCTCGTCATCCTTCTCCGCAGGCAGAAGCCCGTGCGCCAGCAGCTCCTCATCCCGCCTCCGCCGTCGCACCGCCCCCGCCGCGTGCCGCTTCGCCTTCCTCCTCAAGTCTTCTTCGTCTTGCATACATCGAATGTTGTCCTTCTGAAGGCGACGCCAGCCCACGCTCGCCTCGTCGCCGCCTCTCAGCAGGCGGATAGCCTCCCAAGCGCATTGGTATTTCTCCGAGTTGAGCCGGACTTTCGTCTCGTTGTGCGTCACTACCGAGCGCGCTCTGGTGTTGGGGCCCTGGTGTCGCGTCTGATGCGCCTTGTATGTCAAAAGACGCGATTTGATGTGCAACTTGTTGCGGAGCCCGGCCAGTGACGTACGGTGAAACGGTGCACCAACGTATAGGCTGCAAAATGTAGCTAGATATAGATAGAAAACTCCGAGGAGAAATCACACTAAAACCAACCAACACACACAACACACTATACACAACCAATACGATGTGCTAATAATTGAGTTCGGGTCACCCTGAAGTATACAGGTAAGATTGATCCTTCTCTCGTGTAGTTTGAACAATATCAACTCTAAGAAAGCCTTATTAGGACTTCCGCGGAGCGCAGTAGTTATAAATAACCACTAAAAGTCGACCACTCTGATACCGCGGAGGGTATTTTCGGGTGTATGGAAATATGAAAGTGTCCTCGGACTACCAACTTATGGGTCCTCGGGATCTCTGCACAATTGTACGACCGTCCTACTAAGGCGGGGAGCGATTCCAATACAAAGGCAAACTGCGACCGTCCTGCTCAACGGGGACGATTCCAACAGTCACTCGGATACGACCGCCCTGCTATACGGGAGCGATTCCAATACCCTGGCTACGACCGTCCTACTAAAGCGGGGAGCGATTCCAATAGCCGACCTTGCCACTTAACAAGGTTCTTTTAACGGTTTCTCAACTCCGCGGAGCGAAGCGAGGTGTAGAAGGCTTAAGATGAACTTAAAGCTTTTTAGAGCCAACAAATATCAAAGCTTCAATTTAATGAATCTACACAAAGAGATGTTTTATATCACAAATCTCCGCGCTGATACAGAGGACACCGAGGCCGGTTAATGGCAGGTGCCGTTCGACTACTGTCTGGGCACCTCCGCGGGCAAGGATGAACTGCTGTACTGCGGGTTTTCCGTGGGCTTTTATACTACTTTCTAAATAAATTACAAACAACAGATGTGTAACAGGAAATAAGAGAGACTGAGTAATACTGAGCGAAATAGGAAGAAACGCGCGGCCAAGGCCTCTCTAGTTTGGTGGGTCGGCAGTCGAGAGTCATGTTGAATGACTCCGCGGACCCGTTTTGGGTATATTTGAAATTCCCGCGGAGGAGCCGAACACATTCGTGTCCATGGCCGCCCCGCGGAAGGGTACGTCCTGCGCCGGCATGGTTGATAATCCCAGCCATTGTGTCATCTCCCAGCGAGTAAGCTGGTACGGTATTTGTCCTACTGTGCCGTGTGTACAGCTCAGCTTCGGCCAACGGTGCCTGTCCGATCCCTCGGATCAGCGATCTCTGCAATGCTCTTGTTTGGTCTCCCGCGGGCGCGTCGCGTCCGTCACATGGGTCTATTTCCAGAGTACTGAGTCCGCGGAAACTCTCCGCGGGCTCTCACTCGTCAACTTTGGCAGTCCGCGGGGCCTTCGCCCCTTGGTTTGTCAGGTATCTAGTCAGAGTCCGCTTCCGCGGACTCGACAATATCACTCCGCGGACTGGTCAGTCCAGTGCTTTCGGACACTACTAGTCCACAACTGTTCGTCTTAGGCTTTTAATGTTTAATCTCCTTGGTATGGCATCTAGCCAACAGGGCAAGCCATATCCCGGAAATACAGGAATAACTCTGTCTGTGCACGTATACGCTCCGCGGAGCGCTATGCTGACCCTCAATGGTAAAAGGACCGAGCCTTAGCGCGTCCACGACTGGATACATGCTCTGGCATCATCAATACACAGCTAGCAGCTCGGAGCTCACTCTAACTCTAATTGTATATCACCGGGCAGGGGCCCCGCGGAGTCGTAATACACCGCTAAAAGAACGAATATACGGCTGGTTGTATCCAGGCCGTATCATCTCCCCTTCACTAAATCTTGACCGTCCTCGGTCAACAGACTTTAGTGGTCTTAGAATGATAGCTTCATAAGACGCCAATATATTTTTGTGTTTTTTGTGCCCATATGACTCCCAATTATTTTCCAATTCATGTCTTTGTTCGCAACTGATTTATTTTTGACTTTTTGAACCACCCGCGGGTAGACTTTGATACCCATTTAGATGTAGATCACAAATAGTAATCCATCAGACAGGATCTGCCTCCGTCCCGAGGACTCTTGATTTCCGTGACGTCATCAAATTTGATGGGTTCGGGATCGGCGGTACGGACTTAGCCGTCCACGGATTTTTTCCGCGGCCCCTATGTCTCTTTTGCCTCTCCCTACCACGCTCCTTTGTCCCTGGACTTTCCCTGCGGGCTTGTTACGTCTTCGCCGCCGCAGTTCCATTCCTATCAAGCACGCGGCGTTCTAGAACCGTTATTTTTGGGTACATCATATGTTTGAAGCCCAATTATGGCATTCAATTCAACGGGCTTCTTGCGCTGATGGGCATTTCCCAGTCTAGCGCCGCAGCCGCTTCTTCTCTTTGTCTCTTGCCACCAACACCCCCGCCGTCCTCTGACTCCTTTGGGTGCTAGTCGCCCGGCGGGTCGCTGCTTTCCCGCTCTCTCGTCTTTTCTTCGATCCGCGGCCATGTCCGGTGCCAACAAACGCAAGGTCACCGCCCTTTTCCCTCTTCCGCCGCTCGAGCGTCCGCTCGAGCAGGACGAGTGGCAGATCTTCCGTGGAACCTCGGCCGCTAAGACCCTCATTGCTTGCCTCAGGCAAGACTGGAATCAAAATGTCTCCGCCAGCAGCGCCTTGCAGGCCTTACGGGACTTTGTCCCTCTGCTGGTGCGTCTCTTTTCATCTCTATTCTTACTTTATGCTGATTTCTCACGCTCCCCTTTGCTAGGTGCGCTATAACCATCACAAAAGTGCCGCCAACCCTCCCGACATCGTCGAGGCTTTCCTCTTTCAAGTCAATGTCTTTGCGCGCAATTTCCTCAACTATTGCATCAATAAAAATCTCCGCGCGGAGGAAGGGTTGGACAAGTTGCGGGACCAGATACAGGAGCAGTGTCCGCGCAGCGCTGACGCCCACGTACGCTCCCTTTGCTTCTATTTTGTCCCTACAACTGACTCTTTTTCACGCAGATGAAGTCATTATTCATCTCGCACTCCTTCGTCATGCCCGAGCCCGTAGACTCGCAATTTTCTTTCGACCACCTCGACGACCTCGAAGGCCCTAGCGCCAAGCGTGCGCGCACCGAAAATGCTGCCGCCTCAAGTTCTCGTCGCGGCCGCAAACCCAAGGCCGAGGTCGATGACGACTTCGAATTTCCCGAGGGCGCGGAGGCTTCCGCGGTGCGCTTTCTTTTATTAAAGCGCCCTAATTTTGAGAACTCATTTTATTTTTATTTTTAGGCTGCCCCGCGCGCTTCCAGTTCGCGTTCCGCGGCTGCTAAAGCTCCGCCCGACCGCCAGATGCCCAAGCCCACGCCCAAGCCACGCACCACCAAGAACGAGGGCAAGTCCCGCGGTTCCAAAGGCAAAGGCCGAGCTGTGGAGCCTGAACCCGACATAGTCGAGATCCCCGACTCCGCGGAAGAGGAGGACGCCGCCTTTACAAATGGTAAGTCAGCCCCCATTCCGCTTGGTCTTTTTCTCATTCTATTTTTGCAGATCCCTCCCCTGCGGCCGACGACGCTCGTTTCCCGACCGCCATCTCCGTGGATCTGGTAAACTCTGCGCTTACGCAAGTCGATGTTCACCGCGTAAGTCTTTTATTTCTTTATTCTTGCAAGTCCTCGGGTGACTAACTAGTTTTTAGTCGCCCTTCCCTTGCCCCGCTTGCTGCACCCGCGGGGAAACCTGCAGGTTCGTGCGCCACGGACTTGCATGCGTCCCCTGCGCGTCCAAGAAGCTCAAGTGCTCGTTCAAGGAGAAGGCGGCGAACCTGGTGCTAGTCCAGGATCGTTTGAAGGACTTCATGGATATCGGGAACGCCGGTGCGTCCCCATTATTTATTTTTAATCCCTTTTTTATTGACCTTTCTCCCCGCGGCCAGCCCTCGCCGCTCAGCTTTGCAACATGGTACACGCGCGCCGCAACCTTGACCTTTTCCAGGCCCTTGCGCGCCGTTACCTGGTCGACTACAACCTCGCGATCAGCCAATTCGCCGCGCTGTACTTCCGCACTCGCGACGTGCTGCCGCTCGAGGACTTCGTCCAGCGCTTCGAGGACCCCACCATCGTCGAGACCATCGAAGGTTTCCTGGACCGTGCCAACGTCACCGAGGAGACCGTCCGCGGACGCTGGGAGGAGTTTTTCCCTCCCGGCGAAGTCCACATGCGTCAGTTCCCCGCGGATGCGCCGCTTCCTCCTGACCGCAGCGACCGCTACGTCCACGCCCTTGGTCCGCCCGTGATTGGCGACTGGGTCGACGCCTCGGCGCACGTCCAGCAGTCAAACCAGTACCGCGCCTTCGTCGCCCCTGAGGTTGTCCCCGAGGACTACGACTTCGTCAATCCTATTCGTCCCTTCCCGGACTTCCTTCAGCGTCAACTGGCCGAGCGACTTCGCGAGGAAGACGACGAGTTCGACGCGGGTCTCGAGCAACCCGCTCCGCGCCAGTCCGCAGCATCGACTTCGCGCCAGCCCAGCAAGCATCGTCCTCGCGCTCCACTTCGCGGCCTTACGTGGCTGTACCCCCGCGTCCGCCTGCACGCCCGGCGCCGCCGCCGACTTATCCACTGCAGCCTGCGCAACCAGCGCAAGCTCCGAGGGCTCGTTCACCGCCCCTCGGCTACGTCTCTGGGTCGGGTCCGCGGGCGCCTGAGCGCGCGGGTCCCGTGCCTAGTTCTTCTACTGTGCCGCGCTCTGAGGGCCCTCGACGTTCTCCGCCTGGGCCGCCGCCTCGCTACTCTTCAGCGCAACTCTCCCTCGGCACCAACAACTGGTCCGACAGAAGGCTCGCGCCAGGACGAGGGGCAACCCGCAGGAGTCCGCGGAAGGTGCCGCGGAGGCATAGTCAATTCTTTCAGCGCGCGGACGCGCTTCTCAAAATTTATTGGACTTATATCGCGAACTACTGCCGTCGTTCCACTACTCATTTTACTTACAATTTATTACATGCATTCTACTTGTAACTTGCTTTAGGTAGTACTGTTTTGTAGCGTTCGAGAACGACTTGTAATTTTCTTGCAATGCCACAGTTTTTGTCAGACTGTGCAACCTTGGAAATAGTTTCCTCTAAGTGCACTTGTTGTCCGCGGGGTCTTACGAAGGACTATAATTTATTCAAGTAGTCACCCCGCGCACTCCGGGTCAATTAGCTCTGCTTTCTAACTCGTGACCGTGAAGCTCGTGTTTGGCTCAAGTCCAAATTTGTTTCGAGTTCACTGGTTCAACGGCCTCCGCGGGATTTTAGTCATAGACCAAGCTGTCCGCGGACGCACGTTCACGTGTTTTCAAGGCCGAGGCCGCTCCCGCGGGCCTGCCCATGCTGTTATCGGGTCTATACCACTCCGATTTACAGATTTCTGCAAATATCATGCAGTTCCTCCATGTCTTTTCTTGGAATCATAGGCCCGCGGCCTGTTCTAATCATTTTCCAGAAGTCTAGCCCAGGGCCTGCGCCTGCTCGCATGCGTAGATCTTTCAAAAATTTAGTTTATCAGCCAACTCGCGTGCTTTAGTCAGGTCGCGTGAGCATGATCGGTGGTTTCAAGAAGCACCTTTCCAAACCACTTTGACAGGCTCGGTTACCAAGTTCTTAGGCTCGGTTCGTCGACTCGACACCGATCAGATATTTCGCCAAGTCAAACGGCTATCTTAGCATGCCACTTTTGTTCTTCAGGAAAGGCTTTCTCATGGTCCGAGGAACGCTTAGCGCCCACCATGTGGTTCCGGGACTCGGTCGCGCGGCCGTCCGCCCTCCTCCCCCCACTAAAAGTTTAACCGTCCTCGGTTACTTTTCTTGGCTGGTAAGTCAGGCCGAAACGCGCTATCGCCATCGTCGCCACTGAAGTTTTCCAAAATTTTAGCGCAGATTCTCTCCGTATTCGATTATCTACCAATCCTTAAAAGGAGGTTTTGGCGACAAACCTGAACCACCCAAACTTTCCTCTCTCGGATTATAATGCCTTTCATCACTGATTCCCCCGCTGCCGTTGACGCCGCTTGCCAGGCTCTTATCGACGCCTGGTCCGACTATAACAGCATCACGCCCACCCCGACCAATGTCAACTTTCGTATGAGTACGTTCAAGAAGATCATTACGGCCGCGGTGCGTCACAATGATTTTTATTTTCTTTCCGCGGACTGACTCCGCGGGCATTATAGTCCCACTTGTATCCTTTCAAGGAGATCCTCGAGCACCGCCCCGAGATCAAGGAGCTTGTGTACGAGTCCCGCAAGAAGGGTCATCAGATCCAGAAGGACGTTCCCGGGTATCGTATGCCCGAGCAACAACTTCGCGAGATCAACTGGATCATCGAGCACTACGAGTCTGTTCGCGAGGCTCGTCGCGAGGCCAAAGCCGGCCAAGAAGCTTGCGAAGGAGGCCAAGGAAGCCGCTAAAGACGCTTCCAAGGCCAAGGGCAAAGGAAAAAAGGTGCGTCCTCTACTCTTCGCGCCTTTATTCCTTGCTGATTTTTACTTCATTCCAGACTGTGAAGTCTACCCCCATCGTCATCGATTCCGAGGACGAGCATGGGCAGTCCGAGGACGAAAGAGTGCGTCTGATAAAACGCAACCCGCGTCGCAGCCCACTGACAAAGGGTATTTTTATACTCGCCAGGACTTCAATGGGTGCTCAAGAAATTCTCGACTTTCAGATGGACGAAGTTACCGAGGAACTCCTCTTCGTGTGAGGGCTCAATATCTCACGCAGGGTTTCAAAGTCACAAGATAAGCCCGGCGGGCAATAGTCCGAATATATAGGGTAAAGACCCTAATTAACGGTCGTTTCCGAGCACTCAACAAACTAGGGAGCAGGATCGGATACCCGGTTCCTCTATCCCTTAGTTCTACTTCAATAGGATACCCCGAAGAAGTAGAGTGTCGTAGCGACGGTGATAAGAACGTAGCCCCGGAGCGAAAGGCTCTACGGGGTAGGAATTGATAGATTAGGCACTAAAACTCACCTCAAGCTCAGTGGCCTCTTCTTGGAGTCAAGCTCGACAAGGTAAGGCGCTTAGAGCTTAAGTAGGTGGTGGTGCGAAGTAAAAGTGTAGATAGATTGGTCATACGCCCGACACGCTCGGTTAGAAGCGTGACCGGGCCGATGTACATAATACAGGTTAGTCATACAATTACACTAGACTACAATTCTCGGCGTGTATGGAGAATAAGAAAAAATAAAATGTACGCATAGTATATATATTCCTTACAGAGCCCCCCATTCTCCAGGCATGCTTTTAAGCTTCGTACCCGTCTGGATAGTTCCCGTGTACGCTTTCC
>JARJLE010000596.1:0-25534 GCA_029289555.1 Mycena latifolia | reverse complement strand
CGCTTGAAACCGCATAGATATGCAGACGAGATAACTTACATATTGAGGGCCAGGGGACGGAAGGAAGGTATCTTGCTCGGCCGGAAATGGCGGGAGACATATCTTAGGCCTAGGTGCGGGTGCAGTGAGTTCGCGATGAAGAGGGCTGGAATACGTGTAGCGCGGGTCTAGATCTACCGACGAGAGGTCCGAGGGGCACGAGTGGTATCTGAGTTGCGAATATACTGTGGTATTTGTGCGAGGAGGCAGATCGCTCTAAGCGTTGGTGGCGAAGGCTGCGTAGCGTCTTAATCCTCCTGAATCCGGCTCGGAGCCACGGTGTTCGTGCGTATACGCGGCGGTGTAGTCATTTGCGAGTCATCATTTTCACGGGTTCCCAATAGCGATCGGGCTCGTTCGGAGGTTGGGCCTCAAGCTCGTGAGCACCGTGCGGCTAGCAGAGCTATAAACGAAGCAGGCGCGAGGTCGGAAAGGGTGCGAGCAAGTATTCGCGGCTTGGGGTCCGAATCCAAGGACAGTCGATAGCCTAATTTGCCGGAAAAGCCATTCTGCGGTAAGATTTCAATAGCAGGAACTTGGGGACGTCAGCCACAGAGTAGAGTATTTTGCGCTTGAAGATACACGCAGGACCAGATAGGTGAGCCTTTGGCTTGGCATGCTGCATATTCCCTGAAAACTCGGGGAGGAAAGTTTTAAGCGGCCTTGAAGCTTGAAGTTGGATACATTGACCGGCGAAACTTGAGAAATTCCCTTGGACCACCGGCAGAACAAGGAGACGAGACTGGAAACGGTTGACACAGAAAATCCCAATACCTTCCGAAGCAAAAATATCCCGGGAATAGAGAGAGAAGTGCGTTGTGGACCTTGTGGTGGCATAGAGGAAGAGAGGCGCGTGCACCGCCATATAAGTCCACTAGGGTTAGGGTCTTCCACCTTGTCACCGACCTTCCGCCAAACCACCACTCTTTGTTTTTGCGACTGGTCTGGAGGCTCTCCACCAGCTGGCTATCATCGCTGCCTTCTGGACCTAGGATATCGCCAAGATACCCCGGTGTCGCTTTCCAGTGGCCCCCAAAACCTATCCAAGTCTCAAGTGTTACAAGCTCGCCAAAAGCTCGCTCTATGGTTTTTACACCGTTTTCGACATGCCAGTGGATCTTAATCCTGAACTCGGCTCAGACGATGGGGCCGTCGTCGCATCTCCTGTAGACTCCTCGAGTTGGGAACTGCGCGTCCGTGGCTCCAATGCGTGCATAGATTACCTGTCGGTACGTGCCTTTTTTCTGCTTTATTTAAGCATTGCCCTTGCGATTCGACATCCTTCCGTATCTCTCCTGTGCCTGTACCGCGGCACGCTGGCGTATGCGTATGCCGCTCGCGCCCATCGCGCCCTACCGCATCCTCCGCTCCCCTCCACCGTACTCCCGCGCCTCATCCTCCACGCTCCCATCCCCCTTCCGTGCTTTCGTCCGCGCCACCGACCGACACTGACGTTATCTTCGCAGCGCACTCCTGATGCACAGGGAGTACCCGCGAGGCTCGATGGTATTCGCATTGCCTTCGCAACCGACTTCGAGAGAGAGTGAGTGCTTTGTCTCCTGGAGTCGTTTATCTCCCTGCACGCCATCCGCATCGCATCGCCGCGCCCGTCCGTCCTCGCCCGTTACCTACCCCTCCTTCATTGCGGCCCATCTGCACCTCTCTTCTCGCTTGGCGTGTCTATGTCCCCGTGCGCATTCTTTCCGCGGCGCCCTCCATCCGCGTCCAGTTCCCCTTCGTCCCTTCGCCCTCCCCCTTCGTCCCCTCGCCCTCCCTTCCCTTCCCCTCCTCTGTCGATGCCCGACACTGACCCATCTCCAAGGATGCTCCCGCGGCGATTCTGATGCGCACGACGGCGATTGGTGGCGGGACACGACGCGGAGAACGATGCGGGGAAGGCTGCGGGAGTCGCGGGAAAGGGGGCAGAAGGTGAGCTCGTATTCTCTTCTGCGCGTCTGCCTTCCTGCTCCTCGTGTCGATCCCCCCCCCCCCCCCGATCCACCATCCTACCGCGCTGCGCCCCCTGCTTCCACCGTCTCCCTCACCCCATCCCTCCGCGCCGTCCGTGCGCCTCGTCTCTCTCCACCATCCTCTACTCGATATTCCCCGTACATTACCCATGTGCCTCACGATGCCATCCATCGTCGCCGTCCGTACTCTCCCTGCGCCACTCCTCCCTTATCCCCTCGCCTCCGTGCACCCTCCTCCTCCCGTGCATCCGCGCTATCCTCTTCACGCTCGACGTCCCTCTGCCCCGCGCACACTCCCCCTTTGCGTCCTTTAGATCGTGCTGAGCTGACGCGTATACCTAGGACCCGGGTACATGCCACGTCCCTCTTGCAGGGCATGTATCGCCGACGACGGCGATCGCTACTCACTCCGATGTAGGCCACGTTGCGGGATGAGGGGTGGGGGACACGGTATCGGCGTCCCCCAGGACACGTAGGTGAGCTCGTATTCTGTCCACTCATCAGCGAGCGCTGCGCCCTCCTACCACCCCCCCTACATCCTCCGTGTGCTACCCGCGATGCCTGCTTCATACCCTTACTGCGTCGCTACTACTCCCTCCTTCCCCTCTTATGTGTTTTCCACCGTCTCTCGCTCTGGCTACGTCCCTTCTTCATCGCGCATCCCGCGTCCGCGAGCTTGCCTCGTTACCGCCTCCCAGCCCGTCTTCCTACATCCTCCACTCGCTATTGCCCGGGCGCTCCCCGCAACGCCCCTCCTCCATCCAAGTGCTCCCCCGCTTCCTCCCTCCCTCGTACCCCTCCCCCTCGCCTCGACATACTCCCATCCTTCTCCGGTCTCGCCCCTGGCCCCTTACCCGCGCCCTCCCTCTACATGCCCCCTGCCCATCTGCCTCGCGTGTCCTCCCCTTTGCGTCCCGCTGGAGCTAACGTGCTTGTCCAGGTACATGCCACGTCACGTCTTGCAGGCGCGGACGTACACGTCGCTCGTCTCGCGGGCGCCTTTTCGCGCCGCGCCGCGCCGACTCCCTGGCGAATTGCGCCGCAGGCGGGAGGGGATGCTCTTGCTATGTAGTCCGCGCGGATGGAGGATGCTCGCCCCGCAAGCCTTCGTCCGCGGACGGTCCCTATGCGACACCCGCGGCGCCAGCTCGACACGCTCTTCCTCTCTCTTCCGCATGGCGAGGCCACCACCCGCTGCGCGCAGCCTCCCGGCCTTCAGCGCGACAGAGGGGATGCGCGTGCTGTACACGCGGCTGGGGCCGAGCACGCCCCTTGGCCTTCTTCCCCGGGCGGGTTTCGTTGCGTGGTGCCCACCTCGCGCGCTCGAGTCCTTTCGTTCTCAGGGTGGGGCGCGTACCGCCGGCTGCGCGCAGCCGCACGGTCCTCACCGCGGCGGCGGGGATGCGCGTGCTGTACCCGCCTCGTCAGATAGATGCGTTCTTCTGCTCTCCGTGTGGGGCGCGCACCCCACGCTTCGCGAAGGTGGCTCCACCATTTGCTCGTCGCGTCCCACTTTTGGTGTCAAATTTGATGCTAGTCCTTTGCGATGGCGAACCGCTCGCGCGGCGCCTGGGGAGTGGGCTGTACGCGTGGAGCCCAGAAGGCGCGAGCGGAAGACCTTGGCGTCACCCTTGTCGCTAGTCGTTTGTGCTGGCGAATCGCTCGCGCGGCGCCTGGGGAGTGGCGCTGCAGTGTGCGTGTGCAGCTTTGAATGCTCAGTTGCAGGGTGCGGGAAGTCCCCACGACCCGCCGACGATGGCGCGCGGCTACAGCGCCCGCAGGGAGATGCGTCGCGGAGGGGGGCGTGATGCGGACTTTTTTGCATATGGAGCTCGGGCGGGCTGATGTGGCGCGGGTATCTGTACCCACGGCCGCGGCGCGCACGCCGTCGCTAATCGTCTTCGCCGGTGAATCGCCCGCAGGGGGGGAATGGGTGTGCCGTACCGCGTACCGCGTACCGCGTATAGCCGAACGGGTGATAGCGTGTACACGGCGCCGAGGACGAGTGCGGGTACGGGTGGGGCGTGTCCTCGTACATCTCGTTGCAGAGAAACAACCGACTGGGGCGCGCGCTTGGTTGCCCGGCAGATGTCCTGTGCGGTACTGGGGATGGGCGCGTAACGGGCGCTGAGGATTTTCGTGCCCCATGTAGCGCGGTGAAGCGCTGGTTTGTGTGCGAGCTCGCAAGTGAGGCGACGTGTCGCGGTGTGCACCCACCGTTATGTTGGGAACGGGCGAGATGAGTCGCTACGGCGGAGCGAGCATAGGCGGCTCCCCTTCGGAGGTGGGGAGCAAATGAAGCGGGTGTGGCTAAATCATCGCGTGCCTGGCGAGGTGGTGTACATTTCAATCTGGTGTGCAGGTCTTCCTTCGCTGTATGGATACTAGACTTGAATGGCAGACCAAACTAAGTACAATGAAATATGTATGTTAGGACTGTGGACGGTGCCGACTACTACGCTAGACAAACTCAAACTCGCCTGAAATATGTATGTATTCTCCAACTCACCCATTGTCCACATCAATCGACACCGACACCGACACCGACACCGACACCGACGCGGACTACATGTACACAAGAACTGAATTGAATTTGAACGGCGGACCTAGGAATCGGGATCGGCAGAGGAAAAGGAGGAGTCAAACGCCCGCCGCACGGAGTTTGAACTGGAGTTGCTTTGGCTTCGGGGATGAGATTAATATTTCATATTTCAGGAACGTTGCAATAATCCCTATAAATTAAATAAAAGGCTCACCGTGCGTCAGTGGCTCGTGAGCCTAGAACGAGATTCTAGTTTACTTAACGCTAGGCTGTGTCGGCGCGGGCGAACAACGGAAGGGAAGTACTAGTCATTGATTCTGGCTGAACGACTGTAACGGGATTTCAACTATTTGCGGATTTCAATTATTCGCGGCTCTGTCCAGATTAGCGGCGCGGAGATGCTGTTCGTACATATGCACCTTGAGTTTTTGATTAGTGCGAACCGAGTCGAGCGAAGGGATTGATGCATATGCGAGGTTGAAATCGATTTATTTGTCTTCCTAGATGGGCGGATATCTTTCGAGCGAGAGACAAACGTTATATCGCATTGTGGACGGACGGAATTATGTGAATACTGGAGAGTTTTACGAGGTACTTACACGGATGGTACCTCATTGCAATATTTCCTTTGCCGGGTTCGAATTCTACAACCGACCGAAAACCGGCGTGCGAAGGCGGAGTGTACGTTGATATCGAGGCGAGGCGCGCCGCGGTGGGCGGGTTGCGTGGAGCAATATTAATACAGCGGAGCGGCGTTCGTCCTGGAATTAGAATCGGCGCACATGCCGTGTAAATGCTCCTTCAGCTACGATCGACGTGTACATGCTTCCGAGATCAAGGAGCGTTGTCTGCGTTCGCGCGCTGCCTGAATACTGCGTCATGAACATGACATAGGTGAGTTAATGCCCCCTTCTACCCTGAGTCTCAAGCTCGAGCCATAACGAATCAACAATGTTATGCCACGATACGCTTGGGGCATTCGAGCACAAAGTAAAGGCGAAACCAGAAAAACGGCCGATGTATGGAGGGAAGTGGGAAAAGATTAATCAGCGTCGAGATGGCTTGTCCGTAGTAGCGTTAGCGCCTTGAAAATCATGAACGGCTCGGATTTACAGACCAGAGCCGGAATAATTACCGCTATCTTTTCCTAGTAGCGGGTTTCTGCTCCTTCTACATTTTAAATCATTCTTCCACCGCCTTTGCTTGTTCAGAAATACTCTCGCCCGTCGTTCGGTCGTCCCACCTAAAGAGCGACTTCAAATGGTTTATGTTGGCAACTCTCGATCGATTCGCTTATTCTTCTCTTGGTCCGCGCGTGTATTGAAGCTATATCAGAAACCTGATGTCAGTGCTTTATTTTCAGTGCCGACCTAGCATAGGAACGGCACTAACGCAAAATGCAACTGTGGATGGTTATCACGTAAGTAACACAATACCATCGACAAAGTACCGACAATCCAGACAATCCATCATGCCTAGCCTAATGATACGCGATTAATTATCTTGGATTTTACGTTGTGTTCCTGAAAGATTTGCGCATTCCCCGACATCACAACTTCGCGCGAAATCCGAATCCGCATACGGAAATTGGTTGCAGCGAGAGGGAGGGGCGTTGGGACGGAGTCCCTGGTGGCTGTAATGCTGTCCCTCGTACATTGCAAAGATGGGCCCCGGCCCTGGGCAATCTTGGCATCGCACTTGTCTCGACCACACTGCCCGCGGATCGTTCCATATTTGGACTTACATGTTGACCCACCGCAAATCCCGAGCACACGTCACATTTTCCAGGGGCGCGACCGAGTCTCGCCGAAGTAACAGTTTGAAGTGCTGGGACAGCATTTAGGAACACCGACACGATTTTCTACTGGCAGCATCATCCTACCGCGGAGCATACAGGTGGGTACATATGGTTTCGGAGCCAACTTAAGCTTGTTGCTACGATAATCTGATTCAATGTTTCTTGATGTCCAGTAGATGCACCTGTGGCCTGCTCTTCGACCTGTTGGCGATTGCCAGGTCCGGAGATAAACGAGCGGTGAGACTTCTTGACGAAAGCGGACATTTTCCTGAAATGTCCATGCAAATCTTCGGACGTCATTACTACCAGTTTCAGATGCAAATCACTGATCCGGTGTTAATGAAACAAATCGTCAAGCCATGTTTACCAAGGTCTAAGTTTGAGCAGAAGCAGTGACAGAGTCTCTTGCGGCGGGTGACGCGCCGCGCGAATTTCGGTGGGCGCGCATCGGGTTGGTATAAAAAGCAAGGGGACACCGCACATTGCCTTAGATTTCAAGCCCTTCACTGTCCGTTTCTACCTTGCCTTGCACCGACCGAGAGCTTGAGAACCATGTCGCTCACTCGTCTCGTCTTGTTCTTGACTGCATCTGGCCTTGTGTCAGCCACTGTAGGGCCCCGAATGCTAGGCGAGCTTCCTATACCCCCTCTCCCCCCCCCTTCTACCGAATTTTTAACACGGCATCCAAAGATTCCAGCGCACAAGCGTTTGCCGAGGACTCTTTCGACTTCGTGATCGTCGGGGGCGGCACTGCCGGTCTCACCGTCGCCTCCCGACTGGCTGAGAACCCCAACGTCCGAGTCGGCGTCATCGAGGCCGGAATGTACAGGCCCAATGACACAGCTATCGACGTCCCGAGTAGCCAGGGCTATATTGGCAATCCGGACTACGACTGGGGGTTTACCTCTACACAGCAAGAAGGTGTCAATAACCGCTCGATGTATCTCGCCAGGTACGAGCTCCCCTGCTTACCATTAGCAGCATCTGATCTTTTGATTCAGAGGAAAGCTGGTCGGAGGCTCCAGCGGTATCAATGGATTGGTACTCCTTGTTCTGCTCGTCTTCTAAATATTGCTGACCGTCTGCGAATAGGCGTGGAGACGCGCAGCGGCTGATGATTATGACGCATGGGCGGAAATCATCGATGATAAGTCATGGTCATTCAATGGCCTCCTCCCGTACTTCAAGAAAAGCGAGAACTGGACAGAACCGACAATTCTCTACCCCGGCCAAGCACTCCCGCCTGCTCTGAAGAACTCGCAAGGGAGCGGTGGCCCAATCGAAGTGAGCAGCAATGACTGCACTGGGCTGCATGTTTTACTTAAATATATATCAAGGTCAGCTACAATGGCTACCTCACAGAACTCGACATCCCAATCGTCAACGCCGCTGTTAACTTGGGTTGGGATTTCAACCAGAGTCCGGTACGACATTTTGTTTCTATAGCCCACATTGCGATGGTGTTGAGTCGATGTATCAGAATGGCGGAAACTCTGCTGGTATTTCGCCTCTGGCGAGGGATGTCAGCCCTTCCTTGGGTGTGCGCTTCTATTCCGCACCGGGGTATTTCGCTCCAAATATGCAGGACTCCAACCTGATCGTGTTGACTGGCGCACAAGCCACCAAAATCAACTTCTCGAAGATCAAGGGACAGATCATAGCTTCTAGCGTCGATTTTGTGGTCGGCAATCAGCAATATACGGTTAAAGCGAGCAAGGAAGTCGTTCTTTCTGCAGGCCAGTCGCTTTCCACTTTCACGCCTTCCGATTTATCTTAACCTCGCTCGTGTTGCCAGGAGCCCTGAAGACGCCTCAACTATTGGAAGTATCTGGTGTTGGGAATGCGAAATTGCTGTCCTCGCTTAGCATTCCCTCCATCCTCGATCTTCCCCAGGTCGGCGAGAACTTGCAGGTGCGTTCTTTCGACCTCCGTTTGCTGAGATCAGAGAATAAGTTGGATACCAAGGACCATCCACTCATCGCTGCCGACTTCAACGTGCGTCCAGGATTTGGGACATTGGGTGCGTCCCCTTTCGACCAATTATGAATTTCGTCTTGACCGGCATCTAGATCAAATGCGTTTCAACTCGACGTTCGCTGCTGAGGCAGCGACTGAATAGTGAGTACAATTTGCTGTATGATCAAATATGGTTCTCACAGACGCCCCCCACGCACGCAGTGCAACCTCACGCACCGGTCCCATGACCTACACCTTCAGCTTTTTTGCCGCCGTCCCTCTCCAGAGCGTCGTAACTGCTCCGAAAGCCCGTTCCCTCCTAGCTGAATTAGACGCCGAAATCGCCTCCACAAAGTTGACTCCGCTCCAGAAGGTGCAGTATGCGTACCAGCGGGCGGCTGTTGCAGCAGGGAAAGTCGGGACCATCGGGTACTCCCTTGTCGCCAGCGGCGGCCTCGCTTCTGCTCCGGGCACCAACAGCTCATACCTCACGCTCGTCGCCGCCGCGATGCAGCCGTTCAGTCGCGGCTCAGTCCACATTAACAGCCGCAATGCGACCTTGATGCCCACCATTGATGTGGGGTACCTCAAGTTTGGTTTCGGTGAGTGCCCGTGCAACCGGCCTTGTATAGATTTATTAACATACCTTCAGATGCAGATATCGTGACCGCGGGGCTCAAGTTCATGTCAACGTGGACCAGCACCGCCCCGCTATCGAAAATGATCTCCAGCCCCAATGTTCCAACGTCGTCGCAGTATCAGAGCGACGCGGCCCTCAAAGAGTGAGTCGCTCAACCTGTCTTGGTCGAAATGAATTCTCACATAGGTTAACAGATATGTGCGCGACGCGCTGATTCCTTTCAACCATGTCGCGGGTAGATATTAACCCCATTTCCTGCAGCGGCTGCGCGAGTACTGACTGATGTTGAACTAGGGACGACGCCGATGGCGCCCAAACAAATTGGCGGTGCGTCGACTCCTCATATCCTTGCTCGCCATTCTGATTAATTGACAGGTGTCGTGGACGCGCGCCTGAAGGTCTACGGACTCCAGAATGTCCGCATCGTTGATGCCGGGATTTTCCCCATGCTCGTCAACGCCCCGCTCCAACCGACCGTCTACGCCATCGCTGAGAAGGTATGTCATTGTAAATCCCCAGGGAACCCAGTGCTCACGCGCTGTCCAGGCGGCAGACATGATCAAGGTGGCGTGGAAGCTGTGAGGAGGGCTGTCTTTATTTTTTGATAAGTTGTTGGGAAATGGGAGTCAGGGATTCTACAGAAGTTTTGCGTAATGCCTAATTATCGCCATATAATCTAGTTTCATTCATAATTCAACTATTATCTCGAAGTTGCATTTTGGTTCAATTGGCGGGGGTGAGACCCGTGGCCGCTGAAAGCAAACTCTTTCCGTGGTGAAGGCAAGGCTGTCTGCCAGTCGTACCGTCAAGGGACCTGCCTGTCGAACAGCCGTCAAGATGTCTTCCTCCTCAACCACGTCCACACTTCGAAGGCATCTCGCTCATTATTCGGTGTCTACTTATTCCTTGATTCCCCGCATGTCTACCAAGCAACTTGGAAGCAAAGCTAACAAATAAATTCAACGATCTTTGGTCTCGGCCCGCAGCATTTGCAAATCATACGGTCGCGATTGGGACGAGATTGATGAAGGTATGGAAAGGGAGGAAATAAATAGCGAGAGACCGAGCGAGGCTTATGCCAAGAAAGATTGAGGTCAAGGCAGGTCACGTGGCATCACTAACGTGACGCGACTGCTCAATGAGAGCCAAACAAACCCCTATCGACTCAGTCTCGGGCGCAGATCTTTCTCGTCAAGTATTAGTATTCAGCGGTCGCTCCATTCATTTCGAATAGTTGAGGCTGTGGCTCTATGTCTGCTCCGAATTCAAAATAACAGCGCTCAGATCCGCCCAGATTCGAGGGGCAAAATTGGGTGTCAGAAGTCTAGGTAGTTTGAACTCCAGTACCCTCCGCTGGTTGCGACGCAAGAGAACTACGACTCGGCGAGGTGGATGTGTGGAGCTAGCGCCATGAGAATGAAAGGCTCACTACACGCTTCCGAATGAATTCAGTTCCTTAGACGCACCAATACTGCGCGTCTTCGGGATATCCTCATAGATCTAAGGTCCCCGCAGACCTACAAAAGAACCCACAGAGGCAGAAGTTCTGCACAACTTGCAATTTATTGAAGAGACCATCCACGGCTTCAGTGGCCGATTGATCGGGGGCGCCATTTCGCTTGGTCGGATTCGCTCGGGCGAGGATGTATGTGGATCCGGGACGACTGGAATAACAGCCTCTCGAGCCTGGATCCCACTCCGCTGGCGGGTGCATCCAGCCCACATTGAGGTTCCAAGAAATGGCGGGCGCGTGAAAGGGGTCGGGGAGAGCGCTGCGCGACGGCGCATGCTAGAGATGTTTGAGCCGCCTGCGGACGATGTACCTGATATCGAACGACCGGTGTGTGGATTGCAAGAATATTGGATAGAGGAACCGCAGCCCGGAGGTTAATGGCCCGGGTTCGAAGGATACGCGCCAGAGTTGTACGCGAGGAGAATCTTCTTCAGTATCGTCGAGTATGTAGGGTCGGGAGAAACAGACGTGAGTTGAATTCAGATTAACGGTGAGTGAGAGATAGACTCGGGCACCCAGAGTACGAATATTTCAAGCGGGACGCAGGCTTGACGCAGGCTTGGCGGGGAGAGTGCCTCAGTCGGCGTGGATTTGTAAGCTACTAGTTTGAGGGACCTACACGCCCCCTTCAAGACAGACACTTCGCCAGCATGAAGTTCACGGTGACGGAAGGTTCTAGTCTCCCGTAGTCAGACTCCACGAGTTTTATGATAGTCGATAAAACTTGATATGGAGTCTGATTTCATTGGCATGCCCCTTACCGCAACTCGGATTTCCGTGATCGCCGAATGATAACATGTGACTTTCCCACGTTCCCAATTGGGATTTTGGGCTCGTATGCGCTGTAGGCGGTATCCCTGGCCAGGGAAACTACCTGAAACTGGTTAGAGTGGCGATGTAATGCACAGGGGCCATATTTCGTACCGAAATGAGCTAATTTGAGTACATGTTGACCATTCCTTCGCAGTTCTCTTGAAGTAGGTTAAATTAGTTGCAAAGCTTGTGAGATTTTCCACAAAAGCGCCCAGAGTCGATTACATGTATGTTAAATTGCATTCCCGCTCTATTACAAGTGTAATTTATACGAAGAGCAATGAGAACGAGCCCATTGTCCCAATTGGGAGCGTGGGAACATCACGTGTCGTCACTTTTGGGTCACGAAAAATTGAGTTGCGGTATGACTGATGCCAACAGATTCAGACTAGGAAGGTTCAGGACTTGCTGCATTGTGCGCATGCGGGCTGTTTTCAGGAGAGAAACAGCGCGAGAGTAGTGTAGCATAATTATAATAGTCCTTGGTCAAGCTAGCAAATCACAGGCGCGGGGGGGAAGTTTCCATGAAAACAAACAAACAAATCTGAATACTAACACGAGTGCCAAGCCCTTCAATGGCTTTCCACGTCCTCAGCCCTCGATCCGTGGGCACAGAAACGAACGAGCTGAGATCCGCAGAGGGCTGAGAATCCAACTCGCAGCGAGCATCCGCATGGGAACGGGACTGAACCGATTTCATTCTCTGAGAAGATATCCTGAGAATGCATGTTGTGAGATGAAGATTTGCACTGGATGTACTGACAGCGGGATATAACGGGCCGTGGAGGGCGCCTCCCGCTACCAGCATGCATATCTGAAGCGCCGATCATCCAGTAGCCCAAGCCCGGAACATCCGATAGCGCAAGCCCGGAATATGGGAAGATATAATTGATGGGGGGGTTTGCAACTAAAGAACAGACTGAATATATTGGTGAGGCAGGCTCGTATTTATACAAGTCTCTTATCTATGAGTCATAAGTAACTAGAATGAGACCATGCGGTCTCGGAGAAAAAGGTGGGTCTCGGAGTCGAAAGTGGGTCTTGACCACGAGGAAACATAGTAATGATGAAAAGAACAAAACGATAAGAAATCACGGAGTGCTTGGCAGCAACTCCAATTGTTTCAGCAGACCACGGGTTGTATTTCCAACACGGAACACCCAACGAAGCAAGACGTGAATATGCTCAGGGGGAGCGGCTCTCGCACTTAGCGTCCGTCCGTGCTTGGGAGATTCAAATACGCACTTGATGGTTCCCAGCTCTGGAAGCGACAAGATCGAGCGGAAAGTGCGGGAGTTGGTTGGCCGCGGAGCAGCCGATGCAGAGACCTTGGGTACGAATTTGTATGTTGGCCGAGGAGTCCAAGATGCGGCGCTAACTCGGTGTATTTGAAAAACGTTAGTGAAGGCCTGCCCGGGCAATGAGAGAATGTACATAAATTGATTTATTAAGAATTAGGTGGCCGCTTCGCGAGCCACTCGTCGCGGAGAGCCAGCAGTGTCGAAGACGGCTCCGGCTACGGCTACTGAATTGGCGCGAGCTTGAAGCAGGTAGACGATCGCGAGATACCACTGGCCACGGCAGAGGCGGAGTTCATCTTGCGTGGCCAGAAAAAAATGTCGGCATACGTAGGACTACTTACTTGGTGATGCAGAGAGTTTGCGGCGAGTCTGCTGGCGAGAGCCCGGCAGCGTAACGATAGGACTGGTCGAAAATTGATGTCCCGTCGCTGCACGAAAGAATAGAATAGAGCGTTAAAATGCGGAGATAAATTCGCAACGCCACGGCTTCAAGGATGGATATATATTCGGCGAATTCACGGAAGAGTCGGTGGGAAAATAATTGAAATCGAGTCGGCGCTACGATGGTGAACGAGCATGGGAGGTCCCTGAGAGCAAAGCTTAGCCCAGCATCCAGCCGATCGACGGTGACTAGGACTGGGGCTCCGCTGGCAAGGAAAGGGCGGTAGAGGGTCAATCACAGGAAACCAATGCTGAGGATTCTTGAGACTATCATAGCCGCCGGCCACCGATAGTACGTTTCATAATGGGAGGAACATAATCTCAGCTTCGGTAGGTTGGAAACGAAGCAGAGAATATCGGGAGGACGGAGGATAGTGGGCGGAGACAAGCGCTTGTGCACTCCCACATGATCCCGGGATATTCCGGGATCAATCCGACTGTCTGCTCTAATTTGGCTCTAATACCACAACCTCCGATTCGCCTTCCATTTACAGTTCCCGAACGCACGTACTCCAGCAGACCCATCCCTCCCTCCCCCAGTCGGCCCCGTGAAGCGCAGAAAAGCGCTGTGCTGTGCACCACCGCCCCGCCTGTGTCGTGCGCTGCGCCGCTCGCGAAGCACTTGGCACCGCGGCGCACGACACGCAGCGACGGCGCAGAGGGCGGTCCCGTGTTGACAGATCGTTTGGAGTGCTCCAAAGTGAGTACTACTGCTGGTGTGTCTCTTTTGACGACTTTTTCCGTTCTTTTCGGCGGAGATTCGTACTTGCAGCGCCTCCCTGCTGGCGGATTGTCGTCTCCGATCCTCCTCTGTCCTCTTCTTGACATCTCCCTCTGACACTCGCAACGCTGCGCACACCGGCGTGGGGGATGATCCTCGCCAGCGCGGTCCCTCCTCTGTGAGTCAAGTTGTCCGTCTCTCCTTGCCCCTCCCCTGCTCTGTATCGGTACCCCTCATTGCCTCCCCTCATCCCTCTTCCCGCGTGCACTCTTCCTTCATCCGTCCTCTCCGTCTGCACGCCACGCCATCGCCTCCTTCCGGGCGCAGGGATACGCCGTACCCATGCATCCCTTATCTCCCGCTTCCGCCTCCCTGCCAGGGCCGCGCCGATGCCCGCGCCGATGCCGAGGGCCACTCCCATGGAGTCGGTGTCGCTGCCCGTCACGCGCCCAAGCCGTTCAGGTGCTGCTACCTCGTACGCGCTTGGGCCCGGGGCGGGGCACACCTGAGGCGGGAGTGCGGCGCAAGCACGGACGGGCGCAGGGGTGACACGGAGTCCCCGCTCGCGCACCCGCTGGCACCGTTGGCGAGCGGTGCGGCGTGGCGCCGCACGGACGAGAGCGTTACTGCCTACTTCTTGCTCGCGAAGTAACTCGGCCACGGCGCGGCGTGCAGATCGCTGTCGAGAAGCGCGGACATTGCTGCGGGGCGGGACGAGGGGATAATACGCACGGGGTCCCCATCCTTCGCGCGTGTGTCGAGCTGCATGGCGCCGGCAGGTCATCTGAGCCGCCGGCTCTGTCGGGGGGTGCCTCTCGGGCGAGCCCGAGGGGCGTGGCGGGGAGTCCCGTGGGCCCGTATGCCGCCTCCTGGTCTCCGCTTGTGCATTCCTCGCGCACGCAAGGAGCACGGTGGTGTTTTTGGCGCGGGCGGGTGTAATTGAGCGGCGCGATGCGAAGCGGAGATGATCGTGCGGCTGCGGCTGCGAGTGCGTGATGCCCCCTCTAATTTCCTCCCCTACCCCACTGGAACGCTCGCTTACCTTGTTTGTACCCCCCATTCAATATTATATTTTCCCCGCATTCCTTGCGCTGAATTTTCAGCAAGATGTTGAGTGCATTGCCATGAGACTCGAGCGATGATGGCTCGCCGAATCTTGATATGGGCGAGCTTTTCTTCATCCAGTACACATTTCCGACCATCTTTTGAGTGCCAAGTCTTCCTTCTGTTGACCGTTGATATAATCGGTCTTGTATGCACGTGGGTCGGCTCTCATTGTCGTTGTGTTTTATTTTGTTTGTCCTCTGTGGTAAACTTTTGAAGTGTCAGATTACTGTGGATCCTCGTGCGCGATTCGCGCCGAGCCACTTGTTTTTCTTGGATGGCCTGGCGACACTATCTTCAAGCTTCATCTCTTGCTTCGACTCTAGACCCTCCAAACGAATCCCATCAAAATTCCTGAATCAAGCTCATGGGCAACGGAAAGCAGGTTAGACGGATCCTTCTGCTAGTAGTAGTGCTGTTTCCAGGCTTGATGAAGTTGGCGGCTTATTTGAATTCCGATGTTCGGGCGCTAAGCATGCGTATTCCACTCAATGTCTAATCCGGCTACTTACGTTGGAGTTCTAGCCGATCTCCGCCCCCCATCTATTTTCTCGCGGTTCACAACATCGCGCAGAAGTTGCCAAGCATTTCCCACTGGATGTTAAATCTCCATAAACTCCAAGCACTGTATGTCCCTTGGAAAGCGCATCAACGTCGTATGCCGGTACCAAGGCATCAACCGGGAACTTGAAGGTTAAAACGGATTTCTGTCGCATTGATTACCGAATTTATGCACCCAAATTATTCCGACCGCTAAAAATGCACGGATAAGTGTTCCTGTAAAACTTGTAAATGTAAATTCTTCGCGCTGCATACTCAAGAAGACGGCAAGCCCATGAATAATGCCATTTTCAACCACGCAATGCAATAGATATTTTTCCACCGGGACGCTCTAGATTTTGGATTGCCGGGGGTGTGCAGCATTTCTCGGGCCTCGTCTCAATTGCACTCAATGCTTCTTTCGGCATGCCGTTGCCAAATGACCAATGAACAAAGTAGTGAGGAATCATGTTTTCTTGTCAAACATGTTTTGACCCCTGAGTCTCGTCAATGGGAAACTCGCCGTCGACGGGCTATGGAAAATCTTTACCAGCAATTCTTTGGCACTGAGCTTCATCCTCCAAGTGCACTGAGATGGTGACATAGAAAGGTATAGACACTATTCATTACATTTGTGTACAGACAAGTAACTCAACCATAATATTCAACAAGTGTAATTGACAGTCAAACTTCCCTCATAAATCTCTTTCCTCTGTTGGCTCTCAATATACCCGGCCGCCTGTTATATCTGTAAGTAATGTCATAATAAGGAGAATGATAAAAGCATACCGATTTTGGCCGTTCTGGTGGTGAAACAGGCTGTGCCCCATTGTCGATGAGGAGTTTGACCACTGATGTCCATCCCCAGACTGAGGCTGCCTGCAATGCAGTGCCATAGTGGCCTTCTAAATCAAGGTTGGCTCCGCTTTCAATCAAGACTTGAACAACAGCTTTGTGTCCTCTGGCCGATGCCTCCCACAGTGCCGTTGTGTCTCTAGCAGTTTGGTTGAGATGAGCCCCATTTTCAATGAGAAGGCGAGCAACTGTCTCATGTCCGCAAATTGATGCAGCATGGAGTGCAGTTCCATACTCGCCTCCCTGGGCATTTACATCTGCTCCCTTTTCAATGAGGAATCGAGCAATTAATTCATTATCAGATGCAGCCTGCAGTGCAGTTCCATAATTTCCTCCCTCTGCATTCACATCTGCTCCATTCTCAATGAGGAATTGAGCAACCGACCAATGGCCCCTTGCAGATGCAGCCTGAAGTGCAGTTCCATAGTAGCCTCCCACAGCATTCACATCTGCTCCATTCTCAATGAGGAATTGAGCAACCGACCCATCGCCCCTTGTACCCCATGCAGATGCAGCCTGAAGTGCAGTTCCATAGTAGCCTCCCACAGCATTCACATCGGCTCCCATCTCAATGAGGAATTGAGTGATCGACTCATGGCCGCTTCTAGATGCAGCCTGAAGTGCAGTTCCATTCTCCCCTCCCCGAGCATTCACATCTGCTCCCTTATCAATGAGAAATTGAGCAACCAATCCATGACCCTCTGCAGATGCAGCCTGGAGTGCTGTTCCATAGTAGCCTCCCACAGCATTCACATCTGCTCCTTTCTGGATGAGGAATTGAGCAACCAACTCATGTCCCCAATAGGATGTGGCCTGGAGTGCAGTTCCATAAAACCCTCCCTGAGCATTCACATCTGCTCCATTCTCAATGAGGAATTGAGAAACCGACTCATGTCCCCCATAGGATGCAGCCTGGAGTGCTGTTCCATAGTGGCCTCCCAATGCATTCACATCTGCTCCCTTGTCAATGAGGAATTGAGCAACCGACTCATGGCCCCCTACAGATGCAGCCTGGAGTGCAGTTCCATACCTCCCTCCTTGGGCATTCACATCTACTCCCATCTCAATGAGAATTTGAGCAACCACCTGATGCCCCCCTGCAGATGCAGCTTGAAGTGCAGTTCCAAACAGTCCTCCTTGGGCATTCACATCTGCTCCCTTCTCAATGAGAAATCAAGCCACTGACTCATGTCCCCCATGGGATGCAGCTTGAAGTGCAGGTCCATAAAACCCTCCCTGGCAGTTCACATTGGCACCAAACTTCTTTATGAGCAGCTCAGCCATCGCAATGTGACCGTAATAGACTGCGGCAGACAAAGCAGAGTTGATGCTGGTGACCTCTACTGGTTGATCCAACAAGTGGGTGGCTATATGTATCAGGTTGGAGGCAGCTGAAAGCCACAGAAGTGATGGGTTCAGGGGCCAGTATCCATCATAATAGTCCCAGGGCGGTGCCGGTTGCCACTTGTAGAGACTGCTGTGCCAGATAACTTTCCAAGAATGGGCTTTTGCAAGGAAGAATGTTAGGCCTTTTTGGAGATCTAGCTGTCTGTTTGCTTCAGCAGCATGCAGAAGTAAGTGTTGGCTGTATCCCACAAGTGGGTGTGCTTCCACCCCTTTGTCGAGCATATATGCTTCATCAAGTTGGGAGAATTCATGGAAGGAAAGGTATGCAAGGCATTGTGATGCAATCATCATATGAGCATTGGCAAACTGAACTGGCTGGATGCTGTCAAAGTAGCCCTGTGTTGTGAAATGGATGAGCCGGACCACAGACATTGCTTCATCAACAATAATCAATCCAGCACAGACCAATAAGACAATATTGATGTCCAGAAGATTATCGACATCCAAGGTTGTTGCATCTGGTTCAATAGCCAAGGCTTCACAAAGCTCTGCTACAGATAAAGGCCGTTTTGCATATGCAACCCATGTCAGGGCTTGAAGAGCTAATTGTCTATCATCCTCATTCTGGCTTTTGATTCTGTTCATTGCCTCCTCATATGTGTAGTTCAGGTCCTTTGGCAGATGTCGAAGAGCCTCCCGAACTGCCTTCACTGTATTCTTTGTTGCAAGAGATTCTGTGTGAAGCTTGGCAAGCAAAAACCTGAGAAGTTATGGTTAGATTATAATTGCAGTCTTGATCTTTTACAATACTTACATTCCATCTGCATTGCTGGTAATTTTAGTTTTGATTTCATCATGCAACTCTGGCCTAGTTTGAACATGCTTGCATAATCTTGGGGATTTTTGAATTTGCTTGTCCACATATTGCCGGATGTCATCTTCCGTTGCACTTATCTCCAGGCCCGACATATCCGAGAACAGATCATCCAGTGTAACATGAGGTCTTGAAGTCAGCATCAGACTAGTGGTGGGGCCCAGCAGCATGGACAAATGTTCAAGCAAGATATTACGCTGTTCCTCTGGATACTCATCCAGGGCATCAACAATAATATACACTTTTGAGTGTTGGGCCATGGCAGATTGAAGTATGTCAAATACTTCAGTTAGTGATGGTCTAGTATCTCGCAGATGATGATGCTTGTACAGATCATGTGCAGCTGAGGGGAGTGATCTGTCCACAATGAGCTGTTTCCAGACACTGGCAAGAAGATTTTCAGGAGTCTGGACCTCCCTCTCCTTGTGGTTCAGGTAGATGCATGCCACCGCAGCATCATTGTTCAGGCATTGAGCCCGGAGGTGATTTACCACCACCAACCTATTGGGTGTTTAGCACAGTGCTCAAAATTAGAGGCCCAGACCCACGCAAGGACAGTCTTTCCAGCACCAGCTGCTCTCCCCAGAATTTAGAACTTTGGCTGAGGGAGTGCATGATAACGCACGTATTCCTCGACACCACAGGACTCCTCCGGGTGCTAATGTCCAGTTGTTGAATGTTGCATCAGAAAGCAGCCATTCACCGGTTCCTGGTTGCCAAGCCCGGAAGACATCAGCCTGTCTTTGGAAAAAATTAAGGGATGTTATCCAGTTGAGGATTTCTTTCTCTTTGGTAAAGATTTCGTTCTTTTCAGCAGCTGGGGTGTGTTTGATGAACAGTAAATCATTGGGTGAGATCATAAACTGACCTCTGTCCCGTTCTTGCTGTGTCCGACCCTGTTCAGTGACAGTAGCAAGAATGGCTAGCAAGAGATGCACACATTAGGGTGAGGAGCAGCAGCAATTTATTCCACTCACCATTATGGTCTCTCTTGTGTTCTTGGTCATGCTTCTCCCCGGCATCCCTGAATATAGTTCATTGAACACCTTCATGATATTCCCCATGACACGCACCAAATTCCCAGTGTAAGCCATGTGTTGAGCAATGATTTCATTGACTCAAATTCTTGCAAGTATTCCTTCGCCTCCTTCTTATTCCACAGAGTCCACGACAACTGCTTTGATAGTTTCGACAATGGGCCATCTGGAAGCTCAAATTTCACTGTAAACCTATCCATCATCAGCTTGAATCGGCCCAGTGGGACTTTCATATGCTGGAGTGCGGTCATCAACGGGCTGGCTGTGACACGCTTCTGCAGCTCCGTGAGCAGCGGCTTGAGATCATCCAGCTCCGTAAACAGCTTGCGCTGCTCGGCGGGTGCGTTATAGAAGTCTTTGACGTATTCGCGGGCCTTTAGCGCCGTGTCGACGAGCTGGATGGCACTGGCGACGGTCCCCAGTACTTCGGCCATGGTGGGAGAGAGCAAGAGCTGTAAAACTGTATCTTTGTTCACCGCGTCGGACAAAGATGCACTCTGTCACCTGTGTGAATAAACTGTCAGCGAAACTGATATCGAACACAGAAGATCCGGTGATGCACAGCCTTCCAGAGCCTCGCCCGTCACACTTTTGCTTAATTCAGCTTGTGAACTACTTACTTATCAGCGGTCGGGGAGCAATGTTCATTTATCTACCATTCAGCAGCCTCGTCGTCTGGACTCTGAAGACCAGACGGCTAACCATGGGAAATTTCGACGGGCCCGGCCCGGGCATCAAACGTCGCGCATTCGCACGTGTCCGGAAGGCCTGTTCCGGATTCACCGACTCGGATCGTTTGCCCGCGTGGAGCGATCTAACCACTGCGGGACTGCGGGACGGCGGAGAAGGTCATATCCCGAATTCTTCTAGACGCGGAATGTTCGCGAAGGAATTCTGTCCGTGCACTCCACTGTACATATTTTGGGTCGGGCACGCGCCTTGATTCCATTTCCGCTCGCCATCGTGCCGCGGCTGAATTCCGAAGCCGCCCTCCTCGTGTAGGCCTGGATCTGGGTTCTGGAAACGCCATGCTGCACTAGCCGGAGCAGGCTGGACAGGAAATCGAAGAGCCCTTGCTCACACGACTATTTGCGATGCGACAAATTTGTGGGGCAAGAAGACACTTCAGGATGGGCAACAAGTTTAATCAAGTTGGCACGAGTCTCATGGTAGCCACGAGTACTTTCGATGAACGACGATGATGCGATCAAGATATTCACTGACTAATGTCAAGGGAGTGCAGGTTACTGCCGCGTCGTTGAATTGATGCCAGTAACGCCAGAAGGGTTGAACTCCGACTTGGATTGGACATGGTACACCCCGCCGATACCACGAAATTATTTAGTGGGAATGGAACGTGTTGACATGCAAGTTGAAGGATTCAGTATCCTAGTATCCAATTCAATCTGCGCCCAGACATGCCGGCGGCACTCTCGCAAATTCTGAGGAACGCGCGCGAGCAATGCGCGCAGAAGTTGATAATCTGAACTACTAGCCCCGGTCAATCCACAGCACAGCAGTTATTCCAATGTACATGTACTCGGCCCGGGTCCAAAACAATATTAATGAGGGTGAATGAGCCCGGGACGACATATCAGGATACGAAGTTCAAGGTCGAGCCAGCACGAATCCGAGCGGACGAGTTTCGGAATGGCCGGCCGGAGAATATCTTGCCTCCTCCGTAGATGAGTTCGCGAGAGATTGGACGTTTCGATACGCCTGCTCATCGGAGTCGTCGTGTTTGGATTGTGGTTGAAATAGTTGTCGGCTCCACAAATCGCTCGCATGTCGCTAGACGAGCGGTGTATGGCTCCACAGCTCGTGCTCGTAAACTCGCAATCAGCTTTAGCTCATACAAACAAATACTGCCGACTTACAGCACGGCCGTTGAACTCCGTCGCCGATCCGACTAACGATTTTGAACTGGAGATGCTCCCAGTGCAGACCTCATCACCGAATGTTTCGCCAGAACTTGCTTGATTCGAGATCTTCGTCGTTTTGTAATTTGACAAGATGTGTTGAGATGAGATGAGATCGAGTTAATGAGCTCGGCGTGCGCAGCCGCAAAGGCATGGAAATACAATTACTAGAGGACCTTGGCCTTCGAAGCGAGGGCTTTGATCCGCAGATGCGTAGGAGCTGAGGTCCGCATGCCACCGAGGCGCCGGTAGCTGTTGGGACTGGATCTAAAAGTTTATGCGGCGCGGCAGAGCACGAACAAAGGGAACCTCAGAATAAATCAAAGGGACACAGGGCGAGAACGAGAATGCAGGGGTAAATTTGGGACACCCGTCCAAAGAAAAAGAAAAAGAACAATCACAGTCGTCCACATGCATAATGAAAGGGGGAGGGAAACCCGATTCGGTGTCGCAGAGAAGAGAAGAGCGCAGAAGTTCGCGACGTATCCGGCTCGCCGTGCTGGATGCCGGGTGGGTATCATACGCGATTGACACCTTGGTAACAGCCGCTTGGAAGATGGATATTAAATTCGCGGGAGCTTGAAATCAGATAGACATGCAGATGAGAAATTGAGTCCCGAGAGGAATTCATCTTTCTCGGCCAGAAACGGGCGATTCGGAGTGGTTCGAGTCGGCGGAAGGTTGGGCTTCAGGCTTGTTTGAGCACCATGCGTGCATGAAGAGAGGCACATGAAATCGGCTGTGAGTGCGAAAATTCCCGATCAAAGTTTCGGAAGGAGTATTTGTGGTTTGGGCTTGAGTCCAAGGACAGTCGAGAGAATTCGCCAGCCGCGGTGAGATGCGGGAACGCGGAGAGCGCCGACCGCAAGTTCTTCCGATGGAAGGACTTTCTACAGATGCAGGTGGGACGAGACTGGCCTGGCACTGCTGGATTTTCCCCGAAATCCAGGGAAGAAACCACGGAGGAACGAGACTCGGAGCTTTGATCAAAAATTGACAAAAAATTGAGAAGTACTCTATGCGGAGGAGAACAGACTCGAAAAATTTGTAGGAGAAAACCCGACTGCCCTCCGAAGCAACAGATTCGTTGACTTTGAGCCTCGAGAAGTCCAAGTGGTTGTGGTCAAGAGCAAATGAAGCGGGTGTGACTACATCGTCGCGTGCCTGGCGAAGTGGTGCACATCTCCGTGGACTTGGAGCGCGCGGGAATGCCCTTCTGCGCAAGTCCTCTTCGGATGCGGGTGCAGGAGGAGGGTCGGGAAGGGCTGGAACTGCTCTTGTGAACGTGCGCGGATGGCTGGCACGTCCTTCGTCGACGCAGCGCGTTTGGATTTGGATTGGATGCGCGGGTGAGAGGTGTCCGTCGGCGGTTCCACAGCTGCGTTCTTGGTGACGTTTTCGGCAGATGCCAAGGGCGGAACAGACCGACGCCGGCGCAGAGAATCTGCTTATCGGGAGATCTCGTCGCCGTATACCCTATATCCCCGCGCTCCTGGCTGAATGTTTTCACAGACTGTACTGCGGTTTGGTCACTGTTTGCTTATGCTTCAATTGATATTTTCTGCCTTTCAATCTGGTGTGCAGGTCTTCCTTTGCTGTATGGATACTAGACTTGAATGGCAGACCAAACTGAGTACGATGAAATATGTATGTTAGGACTGTGGACCGTGCCGACTACTACGTTAGACAAACTCAAACTCGACTGAAATATGTATGTATTCCCCAATTCACCCACTGTCCACCTCAAGCGACACCGACACCGACACCGACACCGATGCGGGCTACACGTACACAAGAACTAAATTGAATTTGAACGGCGGACTTGGGAATCGGGATCGAACCGGCAGAGGAAAAGGAGGAGTCAAGCGCCCGCCGCACGGAGTTTGAACTGGAGTTGCTTTGGCTTCGGGGATGAGATTAATATTTCATATTTCAGGAACGTTGCAATAATCCCTATAAATTAAATAAAAGGCTCACCGTGCGTCAGTGGCTCGTGAGCCTAGAACGAGATTCTAGTTTACTTAACGCTAGGCTGTGTCGGCGCGGGCGAACAACGGAAGGGAAGTACTAGCCATTGATTCTGGCTGAACGGCTTTAACGGGATTTCAACTATTTGCGGATTTCAATTATTCGCGGCTCTGTCCAGATTAGCGGCGCAGAGATGCTGTTCGTACATATGCACCTTGAGTTTTGATTAGTGTGGACCGGATTGATGCATATGCGAGGTTGAAATCGATTTATTTGTCTTCCTGGATGGGCGGGTATCTTTCGAGCGAGAGACAAGCGTTACATCACATTGTGGACGAACGGAATTATGTGAATACTACAGAGTTTTGGGAGGTACTTACACGGATGGTACCTCATTGCAATATTTCCTTTGCCGGGTTCGAATTCTACAACCGACCGAAAAACCGGCGTGCGAAGGCGGAGTGTACGTTGATAGCGAGGCGAGGCGCGCCGCGGTGGGTGGGTTGCGTCGAGTAATATTACAGCTAGTTGCGGAACTTAGGGCGCGGCCCATTTTTTTTTTTTTTTTGGATGTTTTGGATATTTCAGCTCTACTGAGCTCAGTTCTTCACCGATTCCCTTGAGACTATGCTCAATAGATTTGCCTTGCGATTCTGGAGGGAGTGACGCTCGAAAATACGTTAGAAGCGTGGGAATTGCCTTTTTCGGCAAATTGTGAGGCATCTTCTCCTATCAGCTCTAGCATTAAATATAGTGATCCGATTGACTTAGTTTTTGGATATATCATACCTATATGCATTACCTAGGATGTGTCGTGCCCAGATCGTCAAAATACCTCATTATTAAAAAGCCTTACTGTATTCAATTTCAATCAGTTTCAAGTCCCATGCCAGATGTGAACAAAACATTAATCCTTATCTGGGCATGACACATCCTAGGTAATGCATATAAGTATGATATATCCAAAAACTAAGTCAATCGGATCAGTATATTTAATGCTAGAGCTGATAGGAGAAGATGCCTCACAATTTGCCGAAAAAGGCAATTCCCACGCTTCTAACGTATTTTCGAACGTCACTCCCTCCGGAATCGCAAGGCAAATCTATTGATCATAGTTTCAAGGGGATCGGCGAAGAACTGAGCTCAGTAGAGCTGAAATATCCCAAACATCTATAAAAATTAAAAAAAATGGGCCGCGCCCTAAGTTCCGCAACTAGCTGTAATACAGCGGAGCGGCGTTCGTCCTGGAATTGGAATCGGCGCACATGCCGTGTAATGCTCCTTTAGCTACGATCGACGTGTACATGCTCCCGAGATCAAGGTTGCGGTGTCTGCGTTCGCGCGCTGCATGAACAGGACATAGGTGAGTTAATGCATACCAAGTATTCATCCGCCTCCGCCCACGTGCGTCGAGCACGAGCGCCGTCAGCCCAGGGTACTGGCGCACGCAGCGCATCACATCCGCATGCGCGAGACCCGCGCCTCCGAGATCGTGAGCATCTTTACGAACACCGGGACCTCCAACGCCCCAAGCAGACTTATGCGTTGCGTGCGCGTCCGCGTGTGTATTGAAGATATATCAGAAACCTGATGTCAGTGCTTTATTTTCAGTGCCAACCTAGCATAGGAACAGCACTAATGCAAAATGCTGGATGGTTATCACGTAAGTAACGCAATACGACCGACAAAGTACCGACCCTCCATCATGCATAGCCTATGATACGCGATTTATTATCTTGGATTTTCCGTTGTTCTTGAAAGATTTGCGCATTCCCCGACATCACAACTTCGTGCGAAATCCGAATCCGTATTACCGGAAATTGGTTGCGCGAGAGGGAGGGGCCTTGGGACGGAGTCCCTGGTGGATGTAATGCTGTCCCTCGTACATTGTGAAGATTGGGCCCGGCCCTGGGCAATCTGGCATCCCACTTGTCTCGACCAACGCACCGGCACTGCCCGCGGATCGTTCCATATTTGGGGGGTCTGGTAAAAATGACGCGGCAGCGGGCGCGCACTGACGCGCACTGACGCGCAACTGACGCGGCAGTGACGCGCTGTGACGCGGGCAGTGACGCCTGTGACGCGGCGGTGGCTGTGCGATTGACGCGCAGCGGCGCGCCGCCTCTAGCTCATCATTGAACATTCCTTCAAGCACA
>JARJLE010000595.1:0-25537 GCA_029289555.1 Mycena latifolia | reverse complement strand
GATCGTGTTAAACAGCTCAGCAACTTTGTCATTCAACATACCTGCGAGGCTTCGCGCAGCTTGTCCTGAGTGATGGCGGGAGAAACGGTCGTGCTACCGCCGGAACCAGGGTTAGTCGGCTTCGCGTGTCGCAGGCGCTGGGTTGGCTCCGTTGACAGCTTTCCATTCACGGCTTGTTGTAATCCTCGTCCGGGATGAAGAGTCCTGGTTTGATGTTGGTAAAGTTCAAACAACACAGAAGAACCACATACATCTGGCAGTTGCTGGGGCATGAGCTCCGCGTCGTCCGAATCGGTCTTCTGATCATGTAGCCGAGGATCTGGTGTTGAAAACCGTTAGTCGCGCGAATGGTTGACGAGCCTGACGCGAACCTGAGGTCCAGGAATCTTGATGATATCCGTTGGAGTATGACTGGAAGCTGCTTGCTGTGGCGCTCGAGTTGCTTGAGCTGCTCTTGGAGTACGAGAAGCACAGGAAGCCGCCAGAGGACGCCGACGACGCCGCGTCCGTCATTTTTGAATCCGATGTGTTGGTCACAGAGTGGGTGACGCGTACGACAATGTCTTTCGCGATCAGGAACGCGACGGGGAAGCCAGGCATGAGTCCATTCACGTTTTTCTCCTTGTCATCGACCCACGAAATATCGTTGTTGACCTTTTTAATATTATTTAAAGCTCACTGAATGATTTCGTTACTATACCTTGTAGACCGCCTTGGACTCCTTGAAAAAACTGGAGGTTGGAACCAGACACCGCGATCGACCGCGTAACAAGAGTCGCGCGGAATGCGAGATCAATGTATCATCCGTTGCTGCCGTGACGGCCATGGAATGTACCGGATGAGCTGGACGAACCACCCGATCCCGAAGCTAGCCAAAGATTACACGACCAGGCCTCGGACTAAACCAAATAATGCGCGTGAGTGGAGTACGGGATAAAGCAGTTGTAACACACCGAGGCATCGGAGTGATCCTTTGCGAGGGCCGAGCGAGTTGACGAGCTGCTTGTGAGGGTGATCGTCTGCCAGCGACTTCCGCCGGACGTACTTTCCTGCGGCAGCTCGACCGGAGTTGCGGGAAGGGTTTCGTTGCTGTGGTCGGGAGGAGTAGGAACGGTAACACCGCCCGTGCTAGAAGTGAGAATCTGCCATCTCGTCTGAAGCTCCTTCAGCTCTCCGGTGAGCGATTGAATCTGAAGCGTGAGCTGCTGCTGTTGCTGTTTCGTGTCGGTCGCCTCTGCTAACGCCTGCGCCGCCATCATCTGCGACAGCGCACGGGCCGAAGAGGTGAGATTGTCCTGCGCGCTCTTGACCGCCTCCATCTGCGCGGGGAGCTCTGCCAAAGCGGCCTTTGCCATGTCAAGCTTCCCCGCCAACGTATCCAGGTCCACTTTCCCCGCGGTATCCAGCAAGGTGTTCGCCATCGCGATCACGTTGTTGGAATAGGTCTGCGACAGAGTGCTCTGTGCCTTATCGAGCGCCGTCTGCGCGGCTGCTACCTTGCTCTTCAGTTCAGTAGGATCCCCCTTGGTTCCCATCTGCAGCGCGACGAGCTGAGTGTTAAGGGTGTCGAGTTGCTGCGATTTGGCGTTGATTTGCATTCGGATGACCTCGGGATTTTGCGTAAGATCCTCCATGGTGAACGACGTGGAAAGTCCTGGGAACCATCAGTTAAGGGCTCTACTCTCTCCATGTAAGACGTGCCTTCGAACCAATCTAGGGGAGACATCTGGATAGGATAGACCTTCATGCTTCCGTCAAGAGACGACATCGCCGCCTCGCGAAGAGAGTCTTTCGCGTTCTGAGCGACATCTTCAGTCTCAAAATTGTGTAATCAAATGAGAACAAACCTGCAGAGCTTCGGCCGGGCTGGCGATATCCAGATACCCCATGTATTCGCGAACCGTGTGCGAATATCCACGGACCACCGCATCAGAATATTTGGCGGCGAGTTGTGCTTGCCGCGTGGCCGTGATGTGAGCAAGTTTGCGCGTGAGGTCGTTGAGCGCCTTCTGGGACTCTGGCGTTCCCATGTCTGCCTGAAATTGAAATCAGGAATGTCCATGAGCGAAAGAGAATAATACCTGGCTCGCTTGTTTAATGAGACCATCACGTTCAACCTCCCAGTCCTGCTTGGCATATAGGTATTCGTTCATGAGGAGTTCGCTGAGTTCGATGCGATTCAATGTCTCGCCGTTTGATGTTGGTTTGCTGGAAACGTCGAACATCATGCCAGGAGATAATGCAGACGCTGGGGAAGGGGTAACTGCACCGTTCGCTGTGATGGCATAAAAACCGCGAGGAACGTCTGAAGAAAAAAAAACGAGATTTACGTACCCGGAGTTGCGGATTTCGTGCCCATGCTCACAGCGACGGCATCAGCGAGTGCCTGCTCGCGGGCCTGTTGCCGTGCCATGATATCCGTGATCCATCGCGACATGGGAACATCCTTCATGAGCCATTGTCGAATCTGGTCTTGTTGCTTCGCCAAACCGTTTTCAACATATCTAGGGAGCAAGTTGTTCAAAAGCTGGATATGCGCGTCAGCGCGCTCTTTTGTAATTGTATGTGAGAGAATTGCCATACCTGCTCATACACGATAGATAGATTGGTGCCGTTCGGCCCCGCGACATTCGGGGCCAAGTCGTAGAGTTGATCGACCAGCCGGAACTCAGCCTCATTGACAGCGGTCGGCTTTATGAACTGGCCATAGATGCCAGCCAATGACGTATTCCAGGCATACGACCCTTGGTCGAGGAATCTCCCGGGAAATTGCAGCGTAAAGATCTGATTACCTAAAGATTTGGAGCGTAAGATTTTTTCCTTTCCACAAAATCGAGATTATTTTACCGCCCGGATTGAAGAACTGCTTGAGGGAGTTAACCAGCTCTAGCAACGGCAACATCAGCGTTCTTATGATACTGTTTGAACAAGGGGAGGGGATCGGGTACCTAGCAAAAAGCCAGGCGCCGCGTAAGAAGGGGCAGCGCCCGTGCCCCCAGGAGCCACATCTCGCTGTGGGGCCGCTGGCGGTTGAGCACCTTTCTCCGGGCGACGTGAAAGGCGACGATTTGCTTTGAAGTTTCCGGCGATGTCGGCCCACAGAAGACTAACGAGCGAACTGTCTACATGTGCACCAGTCCCGACAGCTTTAACAGCCCGACCGAGAAGCCTCTGTTTGTCGGTCGGGCTAAAGGAAAAGTTATCGAGTGCTGCTGCAAATTTTCCGTCCGGAAGTCCACTGTCGGGATAGAGGAGCTAGATAATCACGTCTGAGCTGTTGGTCACGAACGATGCAAAGCCACTGACCCGAAGCATGTCGAGGTCGGTATCCGAGGGGGTTATATTTAATTCGGAGTAATAGATCTCGCCGTCCTCCTCAAAAGGAAGGTCGGCATACATCATAACAGAATCCGGATCGAACTAGAAGGGGCAGCGTCAGACTGTGCATGAGCTATACATATCGTACTCACCATCGTCGCGGCTAAATAGTTCGCTATACTTTTTGCGTCTTCAACAGTGGAATTTGGAGACTCGTGCTCGTGGTACAAACCTGGATATATCTGTCTCAGTTCAGTTTTTTTTGGAAAAGAGTGGGACGAACCGAGGACATGTCCAATTTCATGGCAAAGACTTCCCCGGGCGAAGTCTTTTTTCTTCTCGTCAAGTTCAGTCTCACTCTGCAGTGGCTGACCACCAAGGTATATGGTAGTCCATTTGAGTCCCGGTCGGTCCTTTTTATCGGTGGTCGGGTCAAAAGCCAAGCCCAAGGCCCTCTTACCATTAGCCGCCCAGCCCCAACGAACTCCGGATTCCTTGGAAGCGGCCATGGCCGGTCCAAAGCAGAAGCGTATGTTGCATAATTTTCGTGTATCCGGATCGTCGAAATCAAAGCCGCGAATATCCACAGGGCGAAACGTGAGCGAAGTATACTGCATGTATAAGTTGAGGACTTTTTGAACGCGCTGTTTCCGGAAGTCGGTTACAGCGCCCAATGGGTCCGCGTTGTCGAGGAAACCGTACGTGATACTTTGGTAGGGGAGCCATAGCGACGATTCGACGACGAGGCCATGTTGAACATCGCTTGGGGCATCGGAGTATTCCTCCGGAGAGAAGACCGCACACCAAGTCGCTGGGCGGAGAGTTGGATCGGCTGATTAAAAATTAGAAATCTTCAAAATTGCGGAAGGAAAATGGACTTGCTCGGAGTAACGGCCCCGTTAAGAGCGCCGTTGGTGTTCGGGGGTGTGACATTTGCACCAGAGTCCGCACCATTGACTGGCTTGGCTGGCGACGCCTTGGCGCGCGCTGTGACCTGGAATGTGGTAAAGAGGGCCCGAATTTTTGTAACGTCGCCTTTAGCGTCCTTGATGTTCTGGGTAGTCGCAGCATCGACACCAGAAACCTTCAGCGCGTAGTCGAGAGTCCAGGTCGGTGCCGACGCATGCGGCGTAGGCCGAGGGTAGTTGATTATCATGTGAGCTTTGTCCATGTCGGAAAGGGCGTCATTGGGAGGAACATCACGGCGCTCGAGGTTCATTGCTGCCGGCATGAAGTACCTGCACGAGTGAAATTAATCGCTCGCATTTTGTACAGAGGCAAGGCCAGAAGAACGCACATCATGATTGAGGTCGTGTCGAGTGCGCTGAAGTTGGACACGTCCGTGGTGTTGTATACATCGATGATTTGACTCTTGATGGTTCCATTGTCCCAGCCTAGTTCCCCGTAGTCAGAATCCCCGAAGGAAGGAAAGGAAAAAGAATTTAAATACCTTGGGTCGCCGCGTAGTAAGCATAGACGGCATCATCGTCAAGGTGAAGGGTGCCTTCGCGAGCGGGACTTTGATGCCTGAATACTCGGGAATTAGCCTAAGCAGACAGGGACGAAGTTAGGAAATAAACCCACTCATGGAGCAGACCTAACGCGTGGCCGAACTCGTGGAGAATCACCCCGCGATCGTCGGCAGAAACGGTGGTGCTGTCCGAAACCCACCCAAGATTCATAGTGACTTGAGAAGTCGAGACTGATAGGTTCGCTTTCCCGACTGAACGAATATCAGTTAGGTTCAGGTATTGCACGGACATGGCGGTAAAACTTACCGTAGCTCCAAGAACCCAAGTTGGGATCAAACGAGATCCGTAACGTTCCAACTGTTGCACGCTGGAATGTGATATTTGCGTAGGGAAACCTGGGACAGTGATGAGAAGAGATAGAGAAAAATACCGAGCGCTCTTACCATTCCAAAAGGACCTTATCAACCTTGGCTTGCTGATTGGGAGTTCCGCCGCTGTACGAATACGTGACCGTCTGTGGATTGTCAGGAGGTGCTAGATTTAATGGCCAGGCGAGTGACATACAGCGCCGCTGTCCCATAACTGAGAGAGCTTGACAACCACGGCGTGCGCGGCAGAGCTCACGGGCTTGCCGCCGATGGCCCCGATGATGGTTTCATTGCTGACGGACGAGTTCTTCTCGCTGTCTGGGACGGCAATGGCGCAAGTTTTATACTGCGATATGTTGGCCATGGTCGGTAGAGCAAGAGGTGAAGCGCGGATTACCGTCTAGCGAATAGAACTGAACTCTTAGTTTTTAAAAGACGGCAGGGGAAATTAAGCGAGCGCCGTGTCGGGACTTTGAACCTCCGGAGCGCTAGGAACATGGAAACAGGACCTGAAATTGAAGGATACTGTCTGGTCCTGCCAAGTCTTCATCAACCCCAAGTCGCGGACTGGCAGTTGGCGCCGGATCTCCACGCTTGAGCGACTAGCGCAGTACTAGCGCTCGACGCTCATTTGCCAAGAGCCCGCTTATGAGAGCTGATCCAGTAGCATTAGTCATTTATGTTTGGCAGGAATGAAAAGGGCATGCAGCGGCTGGGTGAGATTTCAAGGAAGATTATGCCGTGTAAAGTTCGGGCGAGAGTTGGGCGAGAGGAAGAAAGTTACAAAGCACGCGAGTATCGGCAACTTGCGATCATTGATGCACCGCTTTTTTTTAGCTTAACATTGAATCAACATTGAATACGCCCTTGATGCGCCCTGAAGGCAATGGAAAATCGCGCGTAACAGAACGCTAACAGAGCTCATTCTTCCAATATGCTCAGATTAAAATACATGCGGAGAAAGGTGACTCGACATTTACTGTACAAGTTCTCGCAGGCGCGAAACAATAAATGGGACTCAAATTGTCTCAAAAGTGGATATATTGTCCACCCAGGTTTCTGCTACAGATTTCGCGAGCACCGGCCGATCCTCAACGCCGGCCTGGTCGAAATTGAGATAACTGAAACGTCAACAGTACTAGTACGACTTACGAGATGCCAAGGAACGCCCCGTTAGAAGAATAGATGTATTGCCTGGCCTATAACTAATGGGGACAGCGCGTAGAGTTGCGACACGGTACACCGCTTCCACCTCAGTGACCTCACGGCACGTCAGGTGCATCGAGGAATTTTTGCTGAAGCGGAGTTGGCGGGAGTTTCATCTGGATCGATGCCAGAGCCAGGTGCAGGTGAGGCTCTAGGGCCGCCGCCGTAACTGTCGGTTGGCTTTTGGTAATATATGGTTCAAGTATAAGAACACCACACAACGTGCCGTGTGGGAGATTTCGAACTCTCATCGACGGCACAGTCACGGCACGGCCGCCAACCGTTATTCGCCGTCAACAGGCCGACGGATGTCTGCAATAAAACTGTATGGGTTTGGGGGTGAATGAGGTGGCTTCAGTGGGAGAATTTCAATGTTGTCCCAGAGCTTTGACGCCCATCGTCTGATGTAATGGCAAAGAAAGTATTAGGTGCCGAGTTTAGCTGAAGCTGCCGATTAATCAGTTCCCATTTCGGAACTCCAAGACTCGCCTCACGGCCGCAACTTTGGATTGAGAGACACAATATTCCGGGCCGTGGTATTGCGCCCCAATGTAGTCGGGGTCCAGAGAAGTATTATAATTCAACCTCCGAAAGATCGAACTTACACTCGGAGCCTGATCCCCGCAGGATGAAACGGCGGATACATTAGATGATTTATCGCTCAGAGGGGGGAAAAATACGAGGCTGGAAGTCTTTTGAATGGCTCGGGCCTGAGTCGAACGGGCTTGCTCTGCGTGAGATCGGATCTAAGAAGACCACACTGGTGACTGAGCAGAGGCGGACCCTCCGCTACCGAGCCTTTCTTCCATACCTTAAAACCTAGTGAGGTGGGTGAGTTTATTTGGAACCTGGGACAAAAAGACGCCCAGGAGATCAATGGCTCGAGCCCGAGTCGAACAGGCGTGCTCTGCATAAACTCAGATCCGAGAAAACGTACACGTACATTGAGCAGATGCGGACCCTCCGCTACGGAGCCTTTCTTCCCTACCTTAGGACCTGGTGAGGTGAGTGAGTTTATTTGGAACCTAGGACAAAAAAAACGCCCAGGAGACCAATGGCTGAGTAGAACAGGCGTGCTCTACATCAAACTAGAGGCTAAAGGTGTACATTGAGCAGATGCGGACCTTCCGCTACCGACCGTTTTTCCCTAGCACGGAACTTGGAAGAGGTGGGCGAGTTACTTTACTTTGGGATGAGAAAAAAAACGATATTGCTCGCGTTCCGCAATGGCTCGGGCCTGAGTCGAACAGGCGTGCTCTGCGTGATTAGAGGTTAGAATACGTACATACATCGTAAGCAGCTGCGAACCCTCCGCCACCGAGCCTTATCCCCTGGGCCCTGAACTTGATGGGGTGGGTGAGTTTTCTTAGGATGAGAGAGAGAAAGATAACAGGGGTCGGGGGTAAGGTGTGTGCGGTGAATCAAGGAACATACCGTAGCGATTAGCAAAGGCATTATACAGGACATGAATGTACGCGAAGAAAACGGAGAAACGCAGCGATATCATAGCTTCCTGATCCTGGACCTCATGCGGTCTTCGCCTTCTTGCGCGCAGGCCCCTTCTTACCCTCCGCGACCGCCTCCCAGTCCTTGACAACCCAGCGGCGCGCCGTGCCGAGGTATTTCTTCCCCTTGGACTTGCTCTCGCGCTCCTCTGCGACGAGCACGCCGTCGCGCGCGCCGGGCGGCGGGAACTTCATGCCGGCGAGGCCCTTGCTTGGGAGCTTGGCGCAGGTGAGCGCGGGGACGGCTGAGGGCCGCAGCGCAACGCCGCCGAGCGCGTGCGCGCCGTTGTCGCCGTAGTGGTCCGTCCACGAGTGCACGATCGTGTACGCGTAGTGCACCGCCGCCCCGGGCGCGCACGCCTCGGCATCAGCCTCGGTAAACTCCACGCCCGTCGCGAGCTACGCACTGTAAAATGAGCAACGCGCGCAGTAAAAGGGAAAGAGAAAAAGCGCACCGTCTTCCCTTCCGCGACCTTCCACTTCTCCACGCGCGCGTCCATGTCCCCGATGTATGCCGTGCCGACTAGCTTCCCCTTCGCGCCGCTCGTGTCGAGCCCGCCGAACGCCTCGCGCGTCTCGCCGTCTCTGAGGACGCGCTTCGCCTCCTGCGCGTCGTGCAGCGCCTCCATAAGCGTCTTCGCACCGCTGATTGTGCGCGCGACTCCGAGCAGGCGCGGGCCTTCGTGCGCGCTGTCGAGTCCCGCGTCGTACTCGTCGTCCGCGATGACGAGGAAAAGGTGCGAGGGTGCGGGCGCTGCGGTGTGTTCTGGTGCTGAGGTGGCGCCGGGGGCCGTGCTGGGTTCACCGGTCGCGGTATCGTCTTCTGCAGGGCGTTTGAGGCTCGACATGGTGGTAAGAGGTCAAGATTTGTGGGCAAGAAAATTTCACGCTGACTCGCGTAGGTGGTCCGTGCGCGCATGTGACCTTCGGGCGATGCCGAACTCGCACGGTTTCAACTTGTGCTTTCGTAAAGATAATCACCGTATGCCGTGGTACGTATTTAGCCCTTCAATTTCGATCTGAACTCCTTTAGCTCCCTTCAATTTTTGTCTGAGGTGCGAATCCAACCAGACTCCAAATTGCGCTCTAGATCCTGCCAGCCTCTCCGAGCACTTCCCTTGGCCATGATATCTGGGAGGAAAGGCTCGATGGGGGCACCTCCGCGTATACGTGTACAAGTCACAATGACAATGCACAGTTCCGCGGAGGAATCCCGTTCAATTCGGGGCTAAGCCATACTTGCACGCACTGTTTCTTTTTTTGTAACCGAGGTTCCGGTAAGCTCCATTTGTGCAGCAGTTGTCTTCGAGACATAATTCTTTAAATGGTAGCCTCACCACTTCCCTACGGCTCGGGCCTAATTCGAACAGGCGTAGTCTGCTTACAATCTTATTCAAGCAGTTCGTATGGAATGCATCTGCATTCCAAGCGCTACCGAGCCTTCATTCCCCTCCTGGTACGTTTCTTATACTCATCATTTTCCAAGGGTTGTTAAACACTGAAAACGGTGATCTCGAGACCGAATGGCTCGGGCGTGAGTCGACCAGGCACCTTCTACATTAATTACCGCGGTCCGTAATATTGGGAACGCCTGGTGGGATGCAGATGTGCCGAGCCTTTCCTCCACAAGCCTCCACATCGGGTAAGTTCCTTATATCCAGCAGTTCTCACGGATAGTATATGGCGTCCAGTCGGGCCCGAGTCGAACTTCCGCGGCCAAGGCTCGATTTTTCCAACAGATGCAGATACACTCCGCCCCGACCGCGCCTTACACGTTCCTCTCCTGAATATTTAAAATTCGGACTGAAGAAGAAAATCCAAACCAAAAAGGCTCCGGCTCACACCTGATTCAAACAGGCGTAGTCTGCATTGATTTCATGTGTATGAGACACAGATGCGCACCCCGGGCGACCCAGCCTTTCTTCTATGTCTGGCAATTTATTAAATACTCGATTCTTACTCGGCACTACTATGGACTCAGCGAAGGAGATATCCCAAACTCAAGAAGAAGGGATAGTATTAATGATTCGAGCCTAGAGGCATATTCCGCTTCCAGAGATGAATCTTTCAACAGACACAATTGAGCACCATCCGCGCCCAAGCTTTCCTGATCAACCCTTCGTCGATGTCGTATTCTATAAGATTCACCCAAAAATCCTATGCAACCTGTCGGTGGCGCGGGTTGATTCTGACAGACACAAAGCGCCTCTCCGGTGTTCAAAAACCACTAAATGAGGTGTTAGTACAAAATACAAAATATACGAATTGAATACTCTCCCCCACCGCGACTCAGATGACATAGGAGTCCAGTCTGCATCGTCCACCTGGCGAGCTTCCGAAGGCGAGTATGATTGAAAAGGTGGAATATACTCAAGCGATACCTTTAGTCCAGCTCCGATGAGAGGCTGAAGCATGGGAATTATATCCACCTCCATGGGACGCGAGAAGGTTGCACGAATACTCGACAGACTAGCAACCTGCTCAAGGTGGGTGGCCGTCCGTGCCCGAATAAAACCAAGGAGTGCCTGGTCTGTTAGAGCAACGAAATGGAGGATATTCAAAACCCGAAGATGGGGGCATAGGGTCCGGCGTGGATCCGAAGTGCTCGGGGTGAGTAGAGTGATGAGATCGCCATCAGAGTCGGGAGTGGCGATGGGTTCCCACCGAAGTGATAGTTCTTGCAGCATGGGTGTGAGATGAAGGATCTCAGGAAAAAGAGACGTGGGCACGGCGGGTACACTGAGACTGAGGCGCTCGATGTGATTGGTGGAGATCAGGAGGGGTGTAAATGCCAGGGAATTGCCACCATTAGCGACCAGCATTGAATATTCCAGAGACCGTAGGTTAGGGAGGACCAAGGCACGGAAGAATTCGGGTGCGGGGTCCCAGTCCAAAACGCAGAGCTGCCACAATTTTTCCAAATGACATGGCGCTTCGACTGCATTTTGCAATTCCCGATGAATGGCTACACTGCATGTCTCGAGGTCAGGGCACTGTCGCATGATTGCAAGCACTCCGACCGTTGGGGCGGGTGAAGTACCTAAGCGCGGATCCGCATTGTAACCAATGGAGAGATGGCGTAATTGGCCCCACCGAACGGGAGGATACCGGAAATGAGGCTGCCGAAGGGAAAGACGGAGGAGATTGGTGCTCATAAACGACATTGTATCCGATTCGATGTCAGGACCATCGATGACCACGGACTGCAGCAAGGGAACATCATCTGCAGAGAGAGTCGCAAGCGGTTTGAAAGAGGAATGTAACGAAAGCAATAGATGAAGGTGATTCCAACGATTGGAGAAACGAATGAGTGTTTCGACCAGCTTCGAGACATCGAACCCAAAGGCTGCTGTCTGAGATCGGGCAATGGAAATTGATAGGGGAAGAGACCCCGATCTAGACAGCCAGGCGTCTATGCATTTGTCGATTTCCAACAGTTTCGACGGGGTGCCGGGCGCCACAATATGCAGCGTAGTCCACAGACGAGGCGTCGAAAGCGCTAGTCTCCTCCATGCCCGGCATAAGTGGCAGAGCAGCAAGGGGGATTCGGCACCGCTCATCACCGAATTCCTATCCGATGGAAGGGCTGCCGTGAATATCTCTGCCACGACATCCTCGGGCAGTCTGCGCGCGGGTGACACCAAAGCGAGGTGGGCGTCGATGAACCCGGTCAAATGGGCGCGTTTCCCCGCGAGTTCATTGATCAAGGTCTGCATACGCTCGATCTCATCGGTGATCTTGTCGACCTCTTTGCGTGGCCCGACGAGCAGCTCGTGAATGCGCTGACATTCTGTGTCAGAAGGAACTGCGTTGGTGTGCAGCCAGTCTTTGAACGGCGTGTCTATGGCGTGGAATTCCATGAGCTGCTACTTAAGGAAACTCAGTTTCAAAGTGGCATGTTCAGTATGTCTGGTTCACGAACCGTTTGCGTGGTGGAAGACGGCGAGCGCTGAGAGTGCGCTGAGTCATGGCACGCGGCCACGTGGTGCCCCAACACGGGCAAAGCTGAACTGTGCGCGCAAGGCCCTTGAATCACTCTGTGTTTATAACAGAAATTCAGGCGCTCTCAGTTCCGCAAGTGGTTGTAATTTATCTAAAAACATGGGAGGTCCGCTTCTTAGTTTGTAGGGCCATAGCAGTGTTTTTTTTCTTGGTTAACTACACATGTATCCGAATTTAGCACTACGATCACATGCCTATCAAGGCGCTTAACTTCTTACCTTCACAATCCATGGACAACGAGGCCCGACCAGAAGCTGAGTTGCTCTCTGAATCGAGGGGAGATGGACATGGACCTACTCACCGCTAGTACGTGTTCTGCTGTTGTCTCTTCTGAACAAGATCTCATCGCGAATGCCAGTTCCATGACGGGCGCTTTTTTCCCAAATGCGCAGCATTTCGCTGTCGCCGGCGGAAATTTCACGAACATCACTCTTGCCCCTTGTGTTCCTTCTGGTGACTACGCTTACCGACGTTTCCAGGACCAAGCTAACAGCCAACGGACAGACTTTCGAAGGATCCCAATGGGGGACTTGGATCTTCGGAGTGAGATGCGATTGGACTCCGGCATAGTGCACCACCGGCATGGAAGGCGACTTGCTAAACGGATGTATTATGCACAGGTCCACGGCTTAAGAATGACCGTGGCGTTGTATCAGGGCGAGACCGCCGAGGAGGTGTGTTAGTAAAGTTTATTACTTCTCTGGACTTCAACTTAGATTCTTAGGAATGGCGGAAGGATATCTCACGAAAATGGCGGTTTCGGTGAACGCATATATTTCGTTTGGCTCTTTGAAATTAATATCAATTGCAGCCATCCCAACTTGTTGTAGCTCTACGCTACGGCGAGTTCGACCGGTATACACGCGGCAATTTTCCACGATGGTTGGCTCCCATCCCTGTCGAAATGAGTTGCACAGTGATTGCAATCCTTAATCAGAACTGTCCCCGCAAAAGAAATGGTGGAGAAGTACCGCGGTTCGCATTTAGCGGAGGTGTATTTCCGGGCCTATCTTGTACGTCCACTATTCTGCCTCAGACCCTTTGACATTGGAATGTCGTTAGGAAACAGGGTTCAGCGTAAGATCGTGCATCCGTAATGCCACAGTGTGACTCAGTGGCAACTATTCATAGCATGTCTTCCATCATGTGTACTCTGTTTCAGGAAATTATCCGGTGAGTAGTCTTCGTCAAATATCGCTCTTTCTAACTGTCCTCAAGCGCCCATGGGAGTGTACGACGTGGATACGGACTTCAAATGGGCGTCTTTGTGTTGAACTCACGCCCAGTGACCACGAGGAGGTTTCCATTTACAATTTATTCTCCGACTCACCATCCTCGTCCGCCCCGTCGATTTTCGAACCGCGTGAGAATTCGAAGATTTTGGATTTCCTTTCATTGGACCGGCACCGTGAAATTTGTTTCTTTCATCTATCATCCTATCAGCAGCTGCCGATTTCCAAGGATATATCAGTACAGCTGGGGGCGCTCATTTCCCATTCGCCTGGCTCGAACATTGAACATTGGAAGGCGATCGCATGTATTCCCGATTTGGAGGCTTTCGATCCAGGATGGGCGGTGAATGACGGAAGGCCACCAGCACCGATGCTTATGGAGAATGGGTGGACTTGGTGTGTTTCCTGTCTTTATCGCATATTTCTCTAATTCCATTTCTTTCAAAGTGTGAATTCCCGCGAGATTGCAGTCGGGACCATTTCCCGCCAAATCTACGACGCGTACCCCCGTATCTCCCCAACCACGGGAGGCTCCCTAGAGCAGGAATATCGCCATATTTTGGATCATCTCGGGGCACCGTCCGACGGTAATAATTATGGTACGTTCGCAGTATGATAACTATCCCGATTTACAAAATCCTTGCGATCAGTCCTCGTCCGCCAAATCTCTTTTATACTGACATTTTTCAACACTGGCAACAGTATGCCCTCGGGATACCTGTTTTTGTGTCCATTGGCAGACCTTACATCCGACCGGCCGTTGTGGTTTCGGCGTCCCGAATGTCCGGCATATTGGTCCCATGACCCATCGGGAGCTGAACGTATGAGCATGGACGAGGCGGGACAACTCGGATTTCCGTCCCTTGGGTTTGAGATGACTGTTTGGGGGCAGTGCTGGGATGAAAGAGTCTGCACCGGTATTCGCCACTTCTACCAAGATAAAAGTTTCTATCCTCGACTTGAAGGAGTGTCGACTGAGCCAGACAGTCAATTTGCACATGGTGAGCCAACCAGAAGACACTTTTCGTTCTTTCATCTAGATGTTGAACAGTTCAGGCCCATGTTGAAGATAACGACTCCGGGGAAGATGAAGTCCCCTCTGGTATCGAAGGTCATCCTGAAGCATTTCACACGAAACTTGGTGTGCATTCTGAATTATTTCCGACGGCATACTGAGAAAAGTTTGTCAGGGCCGGATTCGTTCATTGGTCAGAAAGCCTGTTACGAGGGAGAGATGCTTTCACCGTCTAGGAACTGGAATATTTTAATGGGCGCTCAGTTTGCACTCATTCTGATCCTCGGTTTACTTCACTTGTGTAATTCATCCTGCTCCTAACATCCAGGCTCCCGGTGTCGTAGGGCGTCTTCCCAAAATTGATGTGTCTTTATCTTGAAAGTGTGACGCCTCTGAGCCGGATTTTTGGAATTAACATTTTACCCACCAAGGCCAACGCTCAAGGCTGTCATTGGCGGCCAGTGTGGTCAAAGCGCGTGCACGAATTTTGTACCTCCCAGTGTATGACGGAAGTTCCCAGAATCAGACCCAGATTCGTGAACTTTCTGCCAATGAGAGGGAAGCAGGGGTATTGAGCAATCATAACAAGGTTTGTTAAACGAAGACTTACTAGCAGCTTGGAATGAACACTCCCCATTTGAACTTGAACTTGACTCAACGCTGATACCAGAATCGCTCCTTGATCCGACAAGTTGGCGACACCTGAACCAAATAATGCGTCTTCCTTCCTACCGCCATCTCGTCGCCTTCGAATTCGTCGCTGAGCCGCCTGCCCTCGCTCGCGCCTTTTCTGCTGTATCACCCATGTTATCCGATCTGGCTCCAACCTCTCTCTACATATGTACTTGCGGTCACCGGTCCTCTGCTTTCCGACGCCACTGCGACTCAGCTGAATTACTGAAGAGATTCATGCCACAGCTTTGCGCGACTATATCAAGGACCATCTACGATTTATAGGTGCATCTGAATGAGATTGATGTGGTTTCTAGTGGCTGCATCAACTCTCGGAATGACCCGTAGGATATTCTAGTAGTGAAATTTACCTTTTATCCTCTGTTATACAAGCTGTACGACTGCTTTGAATCACCGTTTTTAGCCCACATCTCGCCGCCCGCCTTAGCTCTCGGCGCTCCAGCCTTCGTCGCCCTCGTCGTGCACTCGCGCTGTCGAATTATTTCAGTCGGCTTTCGCTGATCCACTCGCACACACCCCGCTCGGTTGTCTCTGGGCCGCTCGACTTCTTCAACACTTCATCCCTCTTGCAGCCACGAAGTAGGTGTATCAACGCGTGTTGAAATCCCTCCGATGCTGTGCCAATTGCACCCGTGTACCATCGCCAAAAATGTGCGACCCTTGAAAGGCGGTTCAAAGGTGCTTACAAGGGATCAAAGGCCTTAAAGGGACACACGAGCCTTGTACCACTCTGAAAGGCCTGTTTTGTGAAGGTTAGAATTCACGAGGCCTTTAAAGGGCATCCAAGGCTTGGCGGCCTTTTAAGGCCTTTTGGCCCTTGTAAGGCCCCTGCAATGCTCTGCAAGGCTTGCGATGGCTCCCAGGATCCTCCTCGCATTTCACTTATAATCCAAAAACAATGAGAACAAAAGATACATTTGCATTTATAAATACAGCACGCCGAGCAACATGTGGGTATCGAATACAGCGGAGAAAAGGATCAGAGTGATGCTGCGAATACATGATCAACAAAATTATGGAGAAGTGGGGTGCTAAGACTTACAGGACGACGAACATGAGGCGGAGAACCGATCTGGGGACAGAACAAGTCAGGGGAGAGCGCCAAAAACCGCGGAAAATGACCACTTACCAGTGCGAGAGAATGCGGACTGAATTTGCGAAGACGAGGATGAGGAGATCGAAAAACAGACTTGAATGAACACTCACGAGAGGGTCCAGAAACAGAAAAGGACAGTAGACTGCATGCGGGTAGAATCAATATGATGTCGACTAAGAAATATTGAGACACTTACGGACATGACGAAGCATTGGTAGGACGAATGACTGGAAAGAAGGTAAGTCCTAGGGAAAGTGCACCTTGGTTCTTGCAAATAATCGGTGAGAACGAGCTGAAGGGGAGGGTTAGTAAGGATCAAAAACTATATCGGCATACTTACCGAAAGCAGACGCGATAGTGGAGCAGACGAAGAAGCTTGATACGGAACGGAAATTAGCAGCGACGTTAAGGATCTATTACGAGCATTATCGATATCACTGGACCAAGGTTAGTATGGAGCAGAAAGGAAAAGACAAAGCGCACATGACGGTGATGGACGGGAAATGTCTGTCGAGCCGCTGCGTCAGCGCGCCCCGAAAGCCTTCTGAATACTCACCTAGCTGGAGTCGGTAGACGTTGTCGAGCGGCGGGCGGCACGGCGGGCGAAGATTTCGGTCATTTCCGAGTCGGAATCGGAGTCTTCGCTGTCGGATGTGGAAGAGCTTGGGATTGCCGCGGACCCGAAGACACCCCTGGTAATATAGTTTCAGTGCCGATACAGGAGAAGGTGAAGAGGGAACATACTTTTGGAACCACTGGAGGGTCTCGACTACCCATGGGTCGGTGGGATCGTCCTCGAACAACTTGACGACCCGGTTAAACATCTTCTCATAATTGTAGGAACCATCCTTTGAGCTCCAGTCGGCGTTCGAGACCATTGTACGCGCCTGAAGGTCCGGGTCATCAGCTAATCAAGTGTAAGGTTTCCAGGTACACACCTGGCCGCACGCATATCCTACCATCCGCCCCTTGACGAAGTATTGACCGTGCTCTCGTGCGTGACACGTTTTCTTGAGCTTGTCTGCGCCGTCAATAGCGGAGCTTGGCGACGTCCATATGTGTCGGAGGACCTGTCGTACAGCGAATGATGAGCAGCGTATGTCATGGGTGTAGGCAAACTCACGCGTAACAAGAACAGACTGCGAAAGAGACCCTTCTCTGGGTTCTCTGGGTCGTACTCCCCGTCAGCATAGAAACACGAAGGCCACTTGCTTGCCGTGAGCGCAGGCTTGCCGCTTGTTAGTTGACCTTTCATCAATGCCTTCAAGGCACTGAGATGGAAGGGTTAGATGGTGAATATATGCACATTGGAACGTACGCGACTGCTTCCGGTGTCAATGGAGGCTCGGCTGGCGGCGCACTGGGACAGGAAGGTGAGTTCGGGTGGATATATGCGTGCATAGTGACATACGACGTCGCCTCCGGGGGTTCCACCGCATTCGCATGGTGCTGTTCCGACGGCTCGCGCGCAACTCGAGCGTTTATTTTGAGGCGAAGCGACCAGGGAGCGATCTCGTTACGCAGCATCGGGTGGTTGGTACCCCGGTCGGACTTCACCGTCGAGTCGCTGATGGGGGGGTCCAGCCTCTTGCGACAATCGGAGAGAACATAGTGGGTTTTGTGTTTCAGCCCACTCGTGTCGTTCTGGCGCGCATGCCCGGCGGCCTCCCGAAACTGGAACATGATTAGCAGTGATCTAGGCAGATGAGCGAAGGAACGCACGCGTTTGACGATCCGCCCCCACTGCGTGTCATCCTTGTAGAACTCCCTCAACACCTCCATGGAGTCCGGCGAAATCGTCATCATGAGGTTGAAGGCATCGACGTACTTGGCTTGCTCTGCCAGGGCACTGAAGGCACGATGTAAGTGCTGAACGTGAAGGGAACGACATACTACTCACGTCGCGGGGACAGGCTGGGCGTTGCCGGGGACTGTTGGGGTGGGCGAGCCCCAGTGTGCAAGGCCGCCGTAATGCAGAACGAGGTCGATATCCATGAATGGATGAACGGCCCGCGGGAAGTACTTCGCGAGTGACATGAGCTTGTCCAGCGTACTCTTTGTTTCCCTACAGGAGACATGAAGTGAGAAATGGGTGGGAGATTGGAGAAACCTCACATGGTGTCCCGTTTGGCGCGCTTATTAGACACCACCGGGATGGCGCCGAGGGCCGCGAGGGCTTCTTCATACTTGCGCTTGGCCTCAGTGGGAGGGAGGGGTGGTGGAGCTGGGCCAGAGGTAGAAGTGAGAGCGCCAGATGAAGTGAGAAGAGTGCTGGGAGCCAGGGTCGTCATGGTGGTCGCAGACAAAGAGGCGCGTCTTGAGCGCCCTCGCTTTTAAAGTCCGATTCACGGTCACGTGAAAAGCCTTTGGCTCGCGCAAAATCGCGATAATTAGGGAACTACGGCTTCAAAAAATTGCGAAAAATCGTATTAAATACAGTTTATAGCTCATCATATCCTGCGCAGTCAAGAATATCCTCATCTGTCCCCCCGGTAGCTGCCAATTCCGTTTCGGCGTCATTTTCGTCCTCCTCATCCTCCTCATCGGAATCAGAATTTGAAGAGTCCGAGTCGGAATCGGAAGCATCGTTGGTGGGACCATCTGGTCCTGGGTCCTCGTCGAAAGTCTCCGCATGAGGCTCCTCAGCCGCAGCTGGTTGTGGTTCGACAGGTGTTGGATCCACATCCATCTCATCATCAGATGTGTTCGCGTCGACTGGCCCTGCGGACGCGGCTGATCTCCCAGCTCTGTGTCCTACAGCATCATCGGAATATCTCATGAACATGTCCCGATCAACGAACCTGAAGAGAATTAATTAAATTATGTTTCATTGAAAAGACGGAAATCTTACGAATTGACATAATAATACACCCAGTCCTCGTCGTTCTCCGCGTCATAATGGCGTGCCGATGAGGGTCCCAAGAGCTCCTTCGTTCGCCCATAGTGGAACGCTGGAATTAGATGAGCACCACGGATGATTTCTGCCGGGTCGAGAAATCCAAACGCGTCGGGTTCCGAACCATCAATGAACCCGACGCGATGTGGGCGCTTGTATTTCCAGCCGCCGGGTCGAGTCAAATCACGGCCGAACCAGCGAACCCACAAGAACTCCATCCGCTGCATTTTCGTGTTTTTGGAAAGGGGACCGACATGGCGTACATCGGCATGGAAAATGCCAATGATCCATCCATACCAATATGGGTGTGGAGAGGCTTGCTCTTCATCTTCGTGCGCCAGAACCATGAAGTCGGGGTGGGTCCGAGTGTTCAGGGTGTCTTGGTCTCGGCGCACATCATACGTCGTGAAGTTCACCCGAAGAAGCTTGTGCGTGTACAAGCGTTCGCGTAGAATATTGACATCAGCGAGGTCCTGAATGGAGTAGCGATTTTCATCGCCGTCGTAAGGGACGCCAAGAAGTCGACCAAGAAGATGTGATTTAAGGTTGGGGAGGAAGTTCTAGTTACGACATTAGTCACAAATAATCAGGATTCAAATGCACCACATACAACGAGAGCGGGGTCATTGGGAAAGGTCTCCTGCAGCTCGAGAGCACCGAGCCAAGTTCGTTTTGATTCCGAGATGTGGTGGTGTTGCCGCGGGGGCGTGCGGGGTAGGGATTCCTCCTCGGGTGCGAATGCATTTTTAGTGCGAGGGGCTCTGGGAAGCTCGGGTATCTGAGTGGTGGTGGTGTCTGGTGTTGAGGTCTTGGTTGCGGTAGCGGCAACATCGTCCATGCGTTTCTTCATGCTGCGCAAAAGTCGTTGGCGCCGTTCTTGGGCAGCAATCTGCCGTTCAAAATTGCGCTTATTAGTTTTAGCATAGAATTTTTTAACCAGTCGGTGGGCGAGTTCTCCCTAGATATAAATGAGCATGTTATAGAACCTCAATTAAATGAGGACCCACGATTTGAGTCGAGTACGAATCGGTAGTTCCGAAACCTACTATTGCGTCCGGGTAGTCACCCATGGAATGCCATTTATAGGTCCCGATATTCCATACTTTCCGTTCTTTTGCTGACTTCCCAGTAGCCGGCTTGGAGTTCGACTTGGAATTCTTCTTGGCTTGCCTGCGTGCACGTAGATTGTACTCCTGGGGCAATTCGTAGGTGACGTAGTCGCTGCAGGTGGTGCGGACAAAACGGCGAGCATTGGCTCCCAACTCTGTCGTAACTATTCTAAATGAACCAATGGTGGAGTCGCTGTGGAGCCGGAGCTTTGCGTAGGCGTGCCAAGTCGCGAAGACGTAGACGAGCGTGAGCACAATGTCGTTGTGATGTCGCGGTAGGAGGCCTTCAAGTACAGCATAACAGCACTACAAGGGTTTGACGATGTCAAGAGGATAAGAACTTGTTTGCAACACACCTGAAGAATGTCCTCAAAGTCCCGCGCAGCCATCTTCTTCATCTCCGAGACGTTCGCGTGAAATCGGCGAATTGTGCTCCTTCCGAAGGTCGGCACCTTGCGGAACCTAGACTCTATTAGACTTTAGGATGAAAATATATAATTTAAGGAATTACCGCTGGTCTAACTTCCCCACGGCGTCGGCACTGTGTGCATACAGAATCCGTATAAGGTGTGTGAATAATGACTTCCACCCGCCAAGCTCGACCTCGTGCAGGAGATCGGGGACGAACATCGAGAAGAAATTGAATCCGTACTCAGCCAGCTTCGAAAAAGCATTCTATGGCAGAGGTAAGCATGTGATGTGAGCTCCGAGGCAAAATATCAGTTACCCGGGTAGGGACCCAAGACTGTGCTCTCAAGTTCCTGGAAGCCCCCTCACCAGCAACGAGAAAACCCCGTTCGAAAATCCAACGTCGCACCAGTTCTATTATAAACCTGTACCAAGATGTATCTTTGCGGATATTTTGACGACGGCGCATATCGGCCTTGGTTCCCATATTGGGGATTTGCGCCTTTTCGATTAGACATCGCGGACATGGACAGCCACCAAAGTACTTTATTGCAGCCAGGAGAACTCTGGGAAAGGTGAGAACAGGACGACAGCCTCATAAAAACCATACTTTTCGGGATAATCTGCCCCGTATGTGAAGAATCGGGGGAAGATCCGGCGCTCAATGCCGTCGTAACATCGAACAACGATCCCGTGGACATATGCATGGATGAACTCCGGGCATAGAAGTAGATCCCAGATCGCATGCATCAGCTCGCGTTTGAGGTGGGCCATCATGTCCGCCGACGGTGCAAAGCCGAATTTGTTGCGATAAAAGTCCTTGATCGAATCAGGCAACTGAACGATATGAGGATCAAAAAATCTAACAAATTAAATGCCTACCGAAGGGAAATACGCTTGATGATGTCCCGCATTCGAGGTGGGTTTGGCACGTGTGTACTTCGATTGGTTGCCGAAGAATGTGTACAATGGCCAGAGCGACGCGTTCCCGAAGTTCGCGAGATGGGTTGAGTCTGACCAAAACATATATGCTGCTATTATTGTCTCCAGATTCGGTGTTGCAGTTTGAGGGAGCTCAATATGAGCTTTGAGCATCGGCGACGATGTATATATTTCGCCGTACATGACCTGGTGTCCGTCGGGCAGTGCGGGAAGGCCGTTTTCATCCAGCTTGCTATCGGGTGGGTCCAAGCAGATGTCGAGATCATCGGGGTTATGATGAGGATCCCAGCGGTACTGGAATGGGGTTGTGTGAAACTCTGTGAACACCGGACTCTGAAAGGCCTCAATCATGACATCGAGCAGCGGCCGATACATGAGTCCTTCGACTTCGAACTCGACTGCATCTTTCTCCGGAACACAAACTTTGTGTGCGGGGAGCTTGATCTTCACAGATGCTGTCTTCCATCCATCCGCTGAGGCCGCGGAGTTATCTGGGATACTGTCGTCCAAGCGTTTATTCTCCCGTGCGGCACTAAAATTTTTCAAATGTGCCGGGTCGAAGCCGTCTTTTAAGATCACGTCCTTGACAAGTGAATCCATTTCGGCGATAGATTTCAGCGTCGATCCAAGATGGAACCAAGCCATTAGGCGTGCAACTGTAGAGTTAATAAAGGGAAACCAAGGCGGGGTCGGCGACGCCGCAGCCGGAGTTTTTTCAGGAACCAGGAGCTCTGATGACTTGCACAAATCATCAAGAGAGATGGAGTCATCCGGGTCATGAGTGGGTTGGTTGGGAAAAACCTTGTAGAGGCCGTACTGGTTCGGCTCCGTTTTTACCCACTTCGGAGGAGGGGTATCTGGAGCCTGTTCCACAGGTGGAGTATCAGCTCGTGCAGGTAGTGCCGGAGTTTCGATTGGAGTAGGAGGGGCCGGGGGATCGTCTCGGTATCTTTTTGGCAGACGGATACGGCGGCGCGGACGACCACCAGGACCAGGAGGAGGAGGGCTGGGGGGTAATACAACAGGGGATGGAGGGCGACTCAGGGTACTAGTGTCCTGTCCAATTTCGGTCAGTAAATATTTATTTGACAGTGAATGAATTTACCATTTGATTTTCTGATGCCGTTTCGAGAGGATTCGAAGCCTGAGCAAGCGCCGCAGCAGCAGCAGCAGACGCCTGCTGTGCATCCACTGCGATAGCATGTGCTACTGCTTGGGCGCGCCCCTCGAGCAGCACTGGTCATATTCTGGTGTGATTGGTCAATCCGGCACCCTTTTTGCATGAAATGCCACAAGCATGGCAGTTAACCATAATAAATATTGAAATTTGAAGGACAAGGAATATGAGCTTCATGCGCTGGTGCCAGTAGTAACCGAAAGAGGAACTCAGGCGGCGGCGGCGGCGGCGGCGCGCGCGCGAAGTAAGACCCAGTAGTGGATTCGGCCGACCCTTTGGGAGGAACAGCCAAGGCTTTGAGGTGTCAGGGAAGAAGCTTTGAGGCGCGTCGTGAGGCGGGCAGACACTTGTCAAGACGAGGCGAGCCTTGGAGTGCCTTCAAAGGGCCTTGCAAAGTCGCGTCAAGGCACGTCGGCACTTGCCGAGGTCACGGGGGCCTTTCAGGCGTCGGACAATTTTGGTGATGACTGATGGGTCTAGACTCCCAGATTTCTCTCCTCCTCCTAACACCTTGGTGCATTGCACGGATCTGTGGGCGTCGTCGGTATGGCGCTGGCTCATGCGGCGATACGGGCGCTCCAGCGCCCGCTCGTTTCTCAGCTGAGACGCAGCTCTGCTGTAGCTTGGACAAAATCTGCACAGAACCCCGTCATACCGACGATTCCAGAGCTCTTTAATCCCAACTTCCTCGACGAGCTCATCCCACCGACGAAAGCCTCAAAGAGGAGCGACATCCCCCTTCCGGGGGCTCGCAACGCGATGATGGATGCCCTGCGCGAGTCCTCGCACCGCACTCTGACGGAGAACAACGCCCCTGCATACGACTCGACGCTCTCTGCGACGTTGGACGCGTTCCAGAGCCTCACGCCGCATTCATACGGCGGGAAAGTCGGGAAGCTTTTGAGAAAGGTGCGTCGCTATCAAGTCAGATGTTAGTAGCGGCACAAGTAACCCGCGAATCGGACGTCGTAGGCCTGGGCAGAGGATCCGGAGCTCACGCTGAAAATCATCTGGAACTTGCGTAGCATCCACGACGGCAAGTCTGAGAAGGAGGGCTTTTATCGGTGCGTCTATTAGCCCTTGTATACTGCGCAGGTCCTCACTCCGCGCGCCGCGCCGTAGAGCGTTTGGCTGGCTATACGACAACCATCCTCGCACGGCCATCGCTAATCTTCATCTCCTCGTCGAGCCTGTGGGCGTTAAACCGGGGAAGGAGGGCGGTCTGTCGCACGGGTATTACAAGGACCTCTTGAATATCCTGGCCCTCGCGACCGTCGACGAGCTGAGCAACATCTCGAAACCCGCGACTTTTCTCCACAAGTTCCCCGCTCGCTGGACCAAGGATGATCCTCGCTGGACGACGCCTAGGGACCCTGCTGTTGACTTCACGCCTGTCATGAAGGCCAAACGTGTCGCTGTCGGTGTGGCGAACCAGGCGCGCGTCGAGCGCAAGCTCGCGGACCCGAAGTACCGCGCGCTCTACGTCGCCGTCGCGCGCCTCTTTGCGGAGCGCCTTCTCGCCGACTTTCGCTTGTTGAGGGATTGTGCGTCGGCGGAGAGCGCGGACGCCCGCAAGGCGCTGCTCCGCCAAATCTCCCTCGCGCCCAAGTGGGCGCCAAGCCTGTTCGGCACGCACGACCGCCACACGAATATCGCGACGGCCGTCAGCCGCCTGCTGTACCACGCACGAGACACCATCCCGACATTCCGCTTCCCGTCAGCGCTGAAGAACTTCGCGTCGTTGGAGTCTACTGAGGCGACCGACATCCTGCGCTCGATGTACCGGCGCTGGTTCCTCAGCCCACTGCGCGCAGCGATGTGCGTCACGGAGACCTTCATGTCCGCGAATCGCTGGGGCGACATACCGTATGCCCGCGTGCCCTCCGTATGCATGCGGAACAACAACGAGCACTTCTTCAAGCATGGCCCGGAGGGGTTCCAGCGGTACCTCATCTCCGTCGAGAAGGGACAGCAGGCCATCAGCGGCGCGACGCTCCTACCACATGAGCTCATCGCCGCGATCTGCCGGCTCTCAGATACGGGCTTCGACAAGTACCCGGCGCTGATGAAGCACAAGCAGGAGCTCGCGGCGGTCCAGCTGCGCGTCGTCGAGGCGCAGTGGAAGACGCTCGTACAGAACCTGCGCGACACGGGTACTTTGGAGAACTCGGTCGCGATCTGCGACGTGTCTGGGTCCATGGGCTCTCTCAGCAGCCGGTCGACCCAAGGACGTGGAGCCCATCTTCCCGTCCGTCGCGCTGTCGTTGCTCCTCGCGCAGCTTGCGAAGCCGCCGTTCAACGACGGGTTCATCACCTTCTCGCAAAACCCCGAGTTCGTGCGCCTGGACCCTGCCAAGACGCTGTACGACACGATCATGGACATGAACCGCGCGCAGTGGGGAATGAACACGGACCTCAACGCGGTGTTCCTGCGCCTTATCCTCCCGCTCGCGGTCAAGCACAAAGTCGCGCCGGCGGACATGGTCAAGCGCCTGTTTGTGTTCTCCGACATGCAGTTCGACGAGGCTGCGGAGGGGCAAGCCGGCGACGCATGGGAGACGAAACTACGACGTGATTGAACGCGCGTTTTCGGCCGCGGGGTACGAGGTCCCGCAGATTGTGTACTGGAATCTGTCGAAATACGGTACGGTCGAGGTCCTAGCGGAGCGCAAGGGCGTCGCGATGATGAGCGGGTTCTCGCCATCGATGCTCAAGGTGTTCATGGGGCGAAGACGCTCCCGAGGCCACCGATTCAGAGGCCAGCAGCAACATCGACGTCCCGCGCTCAACAAAGGTCCAGGCGGAGTTCACCCGCTGAACATCATGAAGAAAGCACTGTCGAAGGAGAGCTATGCTGGTCTGATCGTTGTAGATTGATTCGGAAAACAAAACACCCCCTACTGTATTTTAGCCAACCGCTTGCTCTCGCAATAACACGCACATGAATATCGTTTTGGTACCAGTCCGAAGTACCAGGTTTTGTAGACGACGTCCAGACCGTCCAGTCGCAATTCAACCATCACCACGTACCCCGATCAACACCCACAGCCGACCCCAACAAGTAGGTTGTTGCAGTACTCCAATGTCGCTCACCGCCC
>JARJLE010000594.1:0-25586 GCA_029289555.1 Mycena latifolia | reverse complement strand
GACGTTTTTTTCACAACTCGGTGAGTGCTCTATCGCGTCTCGTCTCAGTACATTCGGTCTCAGGGCATAAACACTCAGAGGAAGCCTGGAAGAGGTCGATGTGCACCAGAGCCATTCGATTGATGGAGGAAGTTCGTATCGATCGACAAATATGGGTTTCCAAGTGCTATCATCTGTCGCGCAGAATGGTTAGTCCTCTGGTCTCATTTACCGTACAATTCACTTAATAGTCAACCCTAGAAACTTCCGGGAGGCCGTGAATGATGTATTGCCTGAGCTGGAAGCACGCTGAAGAAAGTAGACTGGAAAACTTCTGTGGATTGTCTGGGGAGGCTCTCAGAAATGTATAAACAAGGTTCGCGTGGTTTGTGACCCAGTTCACCCATTTTAAACCAAGAACTGACACGCGCATTGCCAGGCACATTTCGTGAAGCAATCAGAGGAATCTTTCCGAACATTATCATCTTCTGTCCGATTCGGGGGAACAAGTACGCAGTGCTGTGCTTCAGTTGGCAGATCAAATCGGCACGGGTGAGATTTACAACCCTTGCATATCCTCGCCCATCGGTGGTTAATTTCCCTGTGCAGAGACGCCGGTAGTCGAAGAAATAGACCGCATCTCTCGCAATCTTATGAAAGACCTCGGGAGCAGCAGCTGGCTCATTCGCGTTGCAAGGCTTCAGAGTCTTGCTGGGATCATTAAGATCGGTACGTCTGTATTTCGTACCTAATATTGCACCTCATGGCCGCGCAGACAAAATAAGCACCGACGTCATCATCGGACAAGCGCGGTGTATCGTGGCCTGTACGTCATTCTCCGACAAAGACGTCCGGCTCGCCGCTATTCGAACATTGCAGGAGCTTGCCAAACATGGTTTGTCCAAATATTTCTCACTGACTGCTACCTCAACGGTAACTGTTGGCGCCAGAGAGATTTTATCCTGTCTTTGACAAAAACATGCCCGATATTCTCAGACTCGTGTCTGATGAAGATTCCAGCGTGCGTACAGCTACTGTTGAGTTTCTCGCGGAACTCGCGGGAAAAGGTTGGCATAGTCTGAGCCGCTGGCCAGAGAGGAATATGATACACTTTGTCTGCAGCTCTTTTCAAACCTGTGATAAACCGCAGCATTCCTGCTATTGTGACAGATAATTTCAAGCCGGAGCCGTGGATCGTACGTCGCGATAGACTGCGAGCCCTGGGAAAAATAATATCATCAGGTCAGTCTGAAATTGCACCTATGGCTCCTCTGACATCCATTTCTAGCGCAATCCATACGAAATGGAATCCCAAACGCTTTCCGCGACATGCCAGATTGGCTCTCCGACCCAGACGAAGGTGTTCGTCAGACAGCTCTCGACATTGTTTCCCTTGCAGCTGGAAAGGTATATCTGTTGTCTTGGGTTTTCTGCGCTGCTGAAACAATAATTTCTTCCAGCCGCACTCAAGGAGACAATCAGCGGTGCAATTACAGATGTTCTGTTGGCGCCGAACAGTAGCTCCCGGACGCAGATTGCTGCGTTGGACACTTTATCTAATCTTGCGAAAACGGTTAGTTTTCGTCAGACCCTGCTGTGGTAGGGCTGCTTACCACCCAGACACGTTCTTAGACGACCTGACCAACGCTATTCCCGACATCGCCAAGTATTTCAAAGCTGAAGACGAAGATGTCAGGGTTGCTGCTCTTACAACTTGTTCGGAGATTGCGAAAATCCCAAGAGGTCAGCGCAGCATGGCACCTATATTTACCTGCTTATTGAGTTCATTCCTTCAGCCACACTTCAGAACGCAGTCAACGATATCATGGCCAAGATCCTGTCTGCGCAGAACAGCACATCAGGCCGCCAGACACAAATTGCGGCCTTGAAAACCCTGTCCACTGTTGCGGAAATTGGTTAGTCTAGATCTTCCCGTGCTGAATCACGGCTGCTCACGCGATGACAGACGGGTTGTCTGAAACCGTGAATGATGATGCGCTCGACAAAATTATCTCTGGCCTTTCGGATGACAATAGTCGTGTGCGTGCTCAGGTTCTAGACACATTGAAAGGGCTTGCTTCAAAAGGTTCGAAGTTTCTTCTCATGCCAATAACCTGACAATTCTTTGCAGCACGATTTCACAGCAAGATAAAGGCCGCCGTTCGGGATATTTTACCCATGTTAGAAGACTGGAGCTGGACCGTCCGACAGAAAGCCCTCCAGGCGTTCGCCGTCTTTGCTCAGCAAGGTTGGTGTGTATTAATGGATCTCCTCACGCGGTTTCACATCTATCCAGGAATCTTCCTGGTGTCGGATAATGAGATTGCCCCACACATCATTTCCATGTTATCCGAGGGCGATATCGAAACAAGTACCAGTGTACTGAATATATTATCTATTGCTGCAAAGCAAGGTGCGAGCTCTCTGATCTCTAATTTCTTCGAAGCTCATACAATGTTTATCAGTTGTCGCTCCAGTGATTCAGCTCCCAATATCGGTGGTCACAAATTCCTTGAGCCACCAGAACTGGCGTGTTCGTGTTGCTGGGCTTCAGTTTCTGGAAAGTCTTGCAGACGGTGAATTTCAAAGTGCAAGTCCATTCACATCCTTACACGGAAGGCGTCTAGACCCAAATTACAAAAAAAAAACAGTTTTCCCGCACCAGCCAAGATCGTGGATTGCCTTTCGGACAATTTCGAAGAAGTTCAGCTGGCCGGACTTCGTACATTGTTTAAATTAATTGACAATGGTGAGTCATTCTCCCTTCTTCTGGCTCTTATCTGCTTATATCTTTGCACAGAAATCTTTCGCACCGTCCTTGAATCTGTGCCTGCGGTTCTTTCTTCTCTCCTAGAGTCAGAATCTGAAGACCATCGAATCTCTGTCATTGACATAATTTCAAGCTACATAACGAAAAGTATCCTCCACAGTCAAGGTTTTGAGAAATTGACTCAAGACTCACTCCATCCTCGTAGACAGATTCTGCACCATTAGTGATGCCTTTGTGAAGGCCATTCGTCACATTCCGATACTGCTATCTGACAGGCATGCGGCTGTCCGTATGGCTGCACTTCGAATCGTGCCAGTCATTTCCAAACATGGTAAGCCATCCATACTGCATGCACGTCCATGCTCAAATCGTTAGATGTATTCGACGAAATTATCACTGATTCGCTGGAAGCATTGTTGAAAGCGACCACCCGTAAAGAAGATACAGTGGGCACCATTGAAGAATTCGATGACCTGTTCCACACTGAGGTCCTCAAAACACTGTTTGATCTTGCCAGAAACGGTCCGCCTGTCTACATTGAATGTGCTGTGCCGATCTCTTACCATTCTTTTCGGTAGAGAAATTCCGAGAAAAAATAGATACCGAGTTGTCCGGAAGTTATCCAACGGCGGCCAGCGACGGGAGCTGGCCTGCTCGAGTGGCGCTTTTGAAATTGATGTCAATCCTCGGTGCAAAAGCAAGAGGTTTACAACGATTTGGGATGCACTCTTCCGCGACTGAATATCGCGATCCAGATGCAATGAAGAACGCGGTCAAACGACTTTTACCTGACATAAATGATACACTACATGATAACGAAAACAGTGAGGTTAGGATGGCTGGGGTTCAGCTCCTATCAATATCTGTCGTCAAAGGTTCGATTATATATCAATAGCCCGGCACGATTTCAACTGACGCACTGGTTAAGAAATAGCTCCCTCTGACTTCAACTCTCTTGTGCCCACCCTTGTAACACTGCTCTCAGACCCTGAAGAGGAAGTTCGGATTGCGGCGCTTCAGACGTTGTCTGACCTCGCTAAACAAGGTCTGTTGCTTCATATGCGGAGTTCAGCGGGATAATCCGTTTCCAGATGTTTTTCGCGAGGCGATAAGTGGAAAATTACCCGCCCTCCTCGAAGCTTTAAAGCGGGAAGAGTCAAAAACACGAGTTGCAGCGCTGAAAACATGGGCTGCACTTGCTCAAGACGGTGCGTGGACCCAGCCTTATTTGCTAGAAGTCTCTCAAATGCTGGCAAGACACCTTCTGTGACATCGTCAATCGTGCCGCGCCGCACATTACTGCATGCCTGACAGCTGACCCTGATGACGACGTGCGAACTGCAGCATTGGATACTTTGTCCCAACTTTCTAAACGAGGTGGGGTATCGACTAGTTTTCGCTGCTGTTGGCATTCAAGGGGGTTTTCAGAAGCATTTCGGCTCGCTGTTACACAGGTTGCACCTGATATCATGCTCGAATTGGAGAATCCAGCACGGCGTATTCGCCTTCAGGTGCTTCAAACTCTATCTATGTTCTCGGAGAATGGTGGGCCGTCACAGGTATATTTGTTGCTGCCACCTGACTGTTCTATGATCAGATGCGTTCGAAGACATTATAAGCAGCGCCCTGCCAAAGATCGTGAAGTCTCTAAAGAATGACGATGACGATGACGAGGTTCGGATCGAGAGCGCCAAGCTGTTGTTGAGTCTTGTCCAACAAAGTTGAGCATAAATAGTATACGCGACATTGACTAATCGTTACCGCTCAATGCAGATCTCTATCAAGCTTTGGTCCGCGGCGCATTACAAGCGTCCGGGATATCAACTCTGGTTGACCTGACTTCTCACGGTTACTGGCGCGTCAGAATTGCGGTCCTTCCACTGATTCCAAAAGTCATCGAGCTCGGTAGACCACCAGGTTCGCCTTCATTATCACTGTATGACAACATCCATTTGAGACACCTTCACTGATTCAGCTGGAGATGTCATGTCGAGTATTGTCAAGCTTCTAACGGATGACGACGAGGAGGTGTGCATCGCTGCACTCGAAGCAATCGGAGCACTCGTCGCCCAAGGTCATGTTGATATTTGTCCTCAGTCTGGTTGCTGAAACTTTCTCTCCCGCTAGATGTGGCATATGCGAAGGAGTTGACTCCCGAGATCCCCAAATTAACCCAGTTGCTACGATCAGACGACTCGGAGAGCAGAATGCGTACGACGGTGCTCTTGACGCTGTCGATCATGGTCACACAAGGTAGTGAAAATCTTGAGCAGATCACCGGATAACGCCCAAGATAATGTCGCACAGAGGAGTCTGTTGAGGAAGTCGTGAAGGCTGTCTCTACAATTTTCTCAGTTTTCAAGGACATCAAGGAACAAGAGTTTTGGGATGCGGCAGCACGAGTGTTTTTAGCACTCGCTCGTCTAGGTTGGCCCTCTTGCCTCAGCCAACAGCCGCCTAATGATTTTGGCCTAGACGTGTCCCACGACACAGTCCACAATACTGTTTCATCCTGTGTTACTTCGGCATTAGAGCATTCCAACCGGGGGGCTCGTATTTCGGGGTTGAATGTATTGGTCGGTTTGATTGGTCGAGGTTGGTCCACACAGTTCTTAGCATTTTCACTGAAGTCGCCGCAGAGATTCCTAAGTTCGAAGTTGACCACTACAAACCAAGCGTTCTCGAGTTGCTGGACTCTGTGGATTTGGATGTTCGTCTCCCTGCCATCCGTGTGGCAGGTTCGTGGTCATTTTATTCTCCTATCGTGACTTAACGGTACACACCTCAGTTTCGTTCAACGCTTTAGAGCCTAAGGCTAAGGACAAATTACATGCAACTATTAGAAAGACCTGGTGCGATGTATTGACTGACATAAATCCACAAATCCGAGCGTAGTGGCGTACAAAAAATTGGGTCAACTCGCTGATCACGGTTCGTCCAACAGTTCATTAGTATTCAGCCGTTCACCTTCTTTTCAGTTGATGTTTTTGTTGACGAGCAATTCACCGATGTTATACCTCCCATTGTCGCTTCCCTCAAGGACGAACGCCAAGGGATCGCAGTTTCTTGTGTCCGTGCCCTGTCGAAGTTGGCTGCGGACTGTTAGTGCACACTTATTCTGATAACTTGCTTTGCACGCTAACAGAAATTCCAGACAGGTTTCGTGAAGCACTGGTGCAAGTCGTACCAAGACTAACGGCATTGTTATCGAATAAAAAGAGTGACACACAGGCCCGACTTGAAGTACTTGAAAATCTATTCAAACTCGCCGGATACCGTGATATTATATATTGCCTTCTGCGACCCATGGCTGAAACATCACATAGAGAAATTCCGCGTCAAAATTCAAGAGCAGGTTCCTGTGATCATTTCCGTCTTGAAAGACCGCGACTCGGATCTTCGCGTCGCAGGCCTCAAAGTGCTTTTAAAGCTCGTTCAAGAAGGTTGCACCATTTATTTCTCGCTCGATTTCAATGATTGATGTGGCTCTTTCCAGTGGAGCCAGAAAAGTTTTCAGACCGAATCAAATCGACGATGCCCACTCTTTTAACGCTAATCCAAGATGTGGCCACGCGTGAAGACTCTGTTGCGCTCATAACCCGTCTCGCCGGCGACAAAACATGTTGAGTTACAAATGTTCACCTTCATTGCCCGCTCTCTTATTGAGATTTTTTATGCAGTACGCGCGGAGGTTCTAGCCAAAATCCTTCCCTTCATTCTTAGCAGCTCCCAGAGTCCTATTTCCTGGGGCCATTTGCGTTTAATTGCCAGTCTCTTTGAGCATAGTGAGTCTTCCCCGAACATAACTGTTCCACCCCATCCACTGTGCATCAATAGAACGATTGGAGTTTGAAGCATCGGATCTACGATTCCTCTTGTGTTTAATGACATCGAAGAAAGCCGAAGTACAAGATTTTGTCCTGAAGTTCATGACAACCACGCTCCCGCAATACCTACGTATGTGTTCTGTCCGCTGGCTTACTGTGAATGGACTTACCGTTCCAAATAGAGACTTGGATGCATGCACCGGAATTCCCGCCTTCGTTTTTGTCTGCGTTTTCATCACTGGCAATGTTGAAACGTTGAGCGGGAAAATTCAATTTGTCGGATATCATAAACGAGGTCGATATGTAGAGGGGTTGTACATCAAAATATGAATCACAAGAGCGCGCCCCGGCACTTCGCTTGAGTGCAACCTATGCGGTCCTGCAGTGGAGCCCCTTCGAGACAAATCAAGCCGGGTTTCTGAGCCCACTGCTTTACCGATCGAGCTCTTTTAAACATCGATAGGCGCCGAAATCGCGGTCGTAGCAAATACGTGGTCCACGGCCATTCCGCATCTCTCGACGCCAAAGACTCGGCGATGGCCTGGCGGAGTTCAAAAGGCTTCGAACAGCGTAATTTTATAAAGAGGGAGATGAAACGAGCACGGCCAGCCGTGGCTCTGAGACGAGGAACGTACGTCGTCGCGAAGAAACTTGCAGGGGTGCGTGATGGGGTGCATAGTTGTCGAGTAATTCTCCTCCACAGCTGCACAGCACAAGGGCCGCGGGAAGTGGGGAGGAGGTCGACGCGTATCGCGTCCGCGAGGATCGGGAGAGTGAGGTCGGCGAGGCCGATGCGCAGTCAAAAGAACGAGAATGAGCACTATACATCATGAAAATAGAAATTAGCTACTTACCTTAGATTGGGGGATATGAAAAGAAACACAGCGCTACACAGCGGAGATTGGGCAAAGGAAAGTCCTGTATACTCGCGATCAGACACGCACGGCGAGTTTTCAGCTCGCCGAACACGGAATGCGTGCGTTCAACACGAGCGCGAGAACGGCACGGAAGGTGCGAGAAAGTCAAGCCAACGCGGCAACGTTGCACCACCAAAAGGTAGAGTACGACAATCCACACGACCTGAAACATGCGCGCACGTTGCACACCCCGTAAAATATCGGAGATGCACGCGGCCACGAGACACAAACCCATCGGCCTCAAAACTGGACATCAACCATCCTCCTCCTTTAGACAACGGGGAGAAGGCGAAGATGCCACTTGGAGCGCATGACTAGACGGAGGGGGGCCGGTGGCGGAGGGTACTGGAACGTCGATGCGCACACCTGCAGGTGGACAGGAACATTCGCTCGCACGAGCGGCGCGTGCAGTGCGCGATGAATGGGATAACCAAAAGGTCGCGAGCGGAGATGGCCTGTGGCCACTCCTTTTGCCAACGAGACCTGGCGCGCGTGTCCGCGCTTGAAGCCGATGGCCGCCTGTATCGCGACATGGTGCTGAAGGCCGGGTCGCTGGGACCGAGTACCTGATGTAATACGCGCACAAGGTGGACCAGCAGTCGCAGAGCCCTCCGGCCTGTGCAGGTGCGACACAAAATGCTGGTGCGCGCCTGGAGATGAGTGCGCTCCCCTTCGCGAGCACTACATGCCATGTATCTGTCGCGTGCGGGAGAAACTCATCAGCGACTTTTCGTTCAGAGAAGACGGGACAATGGAGCTCGTTTTGTGGAGAAAACTGGTGAACGGTCAGCGGAAAGATAACCGCTGTAAAAAATAAAATAAAAAAGAACCCACAGGGATTGGGCAAAGGGATTTTGCCGCTGCCGCATGCAGCGGCAGTCTCACTCGGGAGAAACCAGCAAGTGTCCTTGTCTTGAGCCGAACGGGATGCCTGCTGAGTGATCTTACTCAAAATAATATTCATCTCACGCTCCCGGTCTGTGACTGCACAATGGATCACGAGAAAAGTGTCGACTTGAGATTGAGATAGGTATCCCCTTGCGACACCCGAGACGATAAATCATCGACTCATCCAACGCACACCTGTCCTATGATGCGCGCGCGACGATGATGATGACAAGGAGCGTGTGTTCGGTGCTGTGCTGCGACGGTGGCGGCGTGGAGGGGGAGCCGCTGCGCGCGGCGCGTGCGACGAGGACGGAGGAGGACTGGGTGCGCGCCGTGGCGCTTATGATCATCGATGCGCGCGATGACGAGGACGGGTGCACATGAACGGAGAAGCTGCTGCACACAATGGAGGCGCTCCTACGCCCGGCGGGGAAGGCGAGAACTCTGTGCACGCTGGTCGACGCGGGGCTGGATGACGTAGCGTCTCGCGAAGGCGTTCCGAGAGCGCGCCGAGGAGCGCGCGACAAGGAGCGCGCGGATAACGCGTACGACGATGCGTGCGGCGATGGCGGCTGCCTGCGACGAGGAGGGCAGGGGCGCCATGTGACAGGGTGGTAGGAGTCCCCGCTACGCTGGACGTCGTGGAGTCTTTGCGCGGTGGTGGTGCAGGAGCAGGAGGAGGAGCTGGCCCCTCACTCGCCTACGGCTCGCTCGGACGTGCACTCACCCGGACTCGCCAACACCGCATTCGCCGCGCCCACCATCGCGCCTGCGGGAGATTCAGCTTGGGAAAGGGGGATACAGCACGGCGTGCGACAGCGTAGGAGGCGAAGAGGAGGGAGTTGACGCCGGCGATGTCGAGGAGGGGGGAGGCCATGCCTGCGAGTGCACGTGCGAGATGCGTAAAACAAGTACACTAATTAGTGGATTATCAGAGACACGCCCTTATAGAGCGCAAAGAAGCCTTCCTTGTGCACGGTCTGCATGATGATGTCCATCGGCCCTTTCTATCCTGCCCATATTCTTCTATCACCCACCCACCACAAAGCGCAAGGGAGGAATGGATGCACGAGCATGCCCTTCAGTGCGATCGAGTCTGCGCGCGGGTCTTGACGGTATCCAGGGGCTGGCTGATGAGGACCTGCGCCGCGCCGCCTGACGCTGCCCGCGAGTAGCTCGTTCCGCATGCCACCGAGTTATCGCTATTTCGAAGCGACACAAAGGAGAAAGAGGAAAGAAAGAGTGCGAGTAACGCGATCGTGATTGATCTTCCCACGGCATGACCAGGTGCATCAACAAAAGTTCAACCTCCATTCGAACACGCGCATGCCCACATATCCTCAGCCTCGGGAATTTATACGAACCTCGAAATATCCTCTTCATTTTCCCAAAATAACTTGAATGGGAATCCCAGAGAGAACACACCGTAATCGGCTGGCAGACATTTAAATGGGAATACGCACCTAGCATCAGTTCCCAGGGATTGATTTATATAGCGGCCGTACTTGTCCGTAGTAGTATCAGTATCAGGACAAGGAAGGTGCACCTGGCTGCCTTACCGCAGGCAACTGCAATTTGCGGGAGTCCACAAAGGGTAACACCACCAAAAAAAAATTAATGTGACCAAAGACGAACGCGTACGCGGGGAGTCGAACTCCGTCGAGCTGTTTGAAGTGGTCCTGTCTCCAATCCAGATGAAGCAGCGGTGCGCCGTGCACCACGTCCGCTTCCTTTAACCATTATTCAGTTCAATGAATCCAGCTTTTCCTTGTGGAAACAGAAAAGAAAAGAAAGAAGATCTTACGACAATTCCTGCATGCGGACGCGGGGAGTCGAACCCCGCCCAGCTGCCAGACAAGCAATCGATTCATCCATCAATTGCAGCGGTGCGCCGTACACCACGCCCGCTTCCTTCCTCCCTTCATGTGGTGAATAGATCCAGGGTTGACGACCTGTATTCGTCAAAGCGAACCAGTCAAAGGACGCCCGACCGTGCAAGCCAGTGAATATCGCACAGCGATGCGCGTGCGCTGCCTCTCTTGATTTCCTGTCGGATATATCCAAACGCTTCCGGGGGACTGTTCGGATTCTCTCTTTAGCAAAAAATATTCGTAGCAGGCCTCCTATGCGGACGCGGGGAGTCGAACCCCATCAGCTGCTTTACAAATCAAATTTCGTACATCCGATTGATCGCAGCGGTGCACCATACACCACGCCCGCTCCTTTACCCTATTATCGCGTTGAATGAATCGAGGTGTTGGGGGACGATTCTCGTCGAAACACGCCTGTCGAACGCCCATCAGATCTCGCATGCAGTGATTCTTGCACCACATCCTATCCCCTGCCTCCGACTTTTGTGGTGAATATGCCTCCGCTTTGGGGGGCCCGGCGCTGAGTTTTTCGTACGCAAAAAACAAAAACAAAAAAGATTCCTATTTATCCATGCGGACGCGGGGAGTCGAACCCCATCAAGTACTCCAAAGCGTCACTCCTTTCACCAACGATTGCAGCGGTGCACCATGCACCACGCCCGCTTCCAGCCTCTATCACATTCGACATCTCATCCAGCATTTCAAGATTTCTCACTCCCTGCCAAGCCGCGGACGCTGTCCACTGCTTCCGGTGCCACCACCTCTCTCCACGAAACTCGCGTCCGGTAGTCTTCGATATCCTCCCTTATTTTCACCAGGGTCCTTTCGATGTCCTTTCAGCTCGAACTCAATCGAAGGAAAAAAGTCAACGGCTGCGGCCCATGCGGACGTGGAGTCGACCCTGACCAGCAGCTGCAATTGCATTAATGGCCAAAGTCCATGTCAAGCAGCGGTGCACCGTGCACCACGTCCGCTCCCTTTCTCAATTATGCCGCTGAATATATCCAGGTTTCAGGGCCTCGCTTCAATAAAACCAGAACTTACGACTTGGAGACAAACCACCGGATCTCGTAACTAGCCAGTCCGCTCTCTCTGTTCTCACGGCGAATGGAGTTCCGGGAGTGCGGGACAGAAATAAAAAAGACTGACGGAGACAACATGCGGACGCGGGGAGTCGAACCCCGTCTAGCTGCTTGTTTAAGCTTATACCTCAATCCCCATGTAAAGCAGCGGTGCACCGTGCACCACGTCCGCTCCATTGCTCCAATATCATGCTGACCATATGCCGGCTTTGTGGGGCTGTTTTATTGAATTTTATACGCTAGTCTAGATCTGAGCCGGGCTCAGGGAGTCGCACCCCGGAATATCTACTAGGCGGATTCAAACCAATGATGCACCATGGACCACGCCTGCCCCGCCACTTGTTTCAGACGACGAACAAATTCAAGGGTTCGGACCCAAGAAAAACTGCACCATCAATACTTATGCAGACGCGGGGAGTCGAACCCCAGCAGCTGCCGTCACGGCTGAATGTAGATTTGGCCATTAATTACAGCGGTGCACCATGCACTACGTCCCTTCCTCAATGCTCGCGTTGAATATCCCAGGCTTTTGACGGGCTGCGTTCGTTAACAGGCAGGGATGCTGCGCACCACGTCAGCTGCCTTTCAGAATTCCGGTGTTGATTAATTTGTCTACTTCGCACAGGGAGCCTTGAAGACCTCCGCAACCGTGACACCTCACCAAAGTATGATTATTTCCCTGCCATTTGCCCACCCTCGAAGGGTCTTGCCGCGGCGGACAAAAAAAAAGATGGAGATCGAAATAGAACAACGTGGACGTGGGGAGTCGAACCCCGTCTAGCTGCTTGAAGTTTGGGGGGAGTCGTGCAGATGAAGCAGTGGTGCGCCGTGCACCACGTCCGCTTCCTTTCTCCCTTGATGAGGTGAGTATATCCAGGTGTTGCGGGCCCGTTCTCGTCGAAAAGCGTCCGTCAAACGGAGGTTAAAAGTTCAACTCGCAACGGGTGAGTGCAGCGATGCGCGTCGACTGGCAACCATTGAGAGCGGCGCCGGGCGTCCTCGAATATATCTAAAGGGTTCCGGGACTGTTTGGATTTCCTCTTTAGCAAAATGATCGTCGCACGCATCCTATGCGGACGCGGGGAGTCGAACCTCGTTCAACTGCGTGCACCTAATATCTCATCCATTGGCCATTAATTGCAGTGGTGCGCCGTGCACCACGTCCACTTCCTACCTTCATTTCATCCTTTCTCTCATCCAATGGTTCAGGAATTCCTCCGATTTTTTCATTCCGCACAATGAAATGAACTGCCAAGCTGTGGACGTTGGCATGCCTCGAAGGCCAACCACTCCGATGACTGACATCAAGTCCGGCGGGCATCCGCATCCTCTCTAATTTTAACCTGCCGGCTCTCAAGACATTACTTCGCTCTCAAGTACTACAAGTACTGCGCAGCATCTGCTTCGGCCGGCATGCGCGCCCGATGTTCATGTGAACGGTTTTGGTTTCTGCATATTTCAGAGTAAAGTGCTTGCGAACCCCAGCAACTGCTCCACAGTTCAAGTACCCATTATTCATTAATTGCGTGCACCGTGCACCACGTCCGCGTACGAATACCTGATGCTGAAGCTGGGTTTCTGTACTACTTGGATACCACACTGTATTCTTGAATTTTAGACAAATAAGAGCGGCCGGCAGGGCGGAGGCATTCTCACGGAAGGAAACGCTGCTGAGCCCCTGAGGGATTCTCGTTGTGCCACATATAAATATCCAAGGTGAGGGAGACTGCTCTATGTACAAAGTCGATACCGAATGGATTATGCGGCTGCTCCGTGCACCACGTCCGCGCATGATACGCTGATCTGAACCCTGGGGTTATGACTTTAGAGAAGTAAGGGACGCGCTGCACGACGGAGGGAAGCTGAAGAATTTTCTACCCGATTTCCCTTCATGCGTTAAATAGATGATCACACGTCGAATATTTCTGAGATTGCCGCCTGATTTGATTTTTCAAAACATGTGCGGCCGCGGGGAACCAAACCCGTCTAGCTGCTGGTTATGGAACCTTAATTAAATCAGCTGTGCACCATACACCACGGCCGCTTCCTGCCTATATACTATTCTATTCTGCATCGGTATCTAATCCGACAGTTCAGGAACTCCTCCAATTTTTTCAAGGTGGGAGGCGAAGCTCATCAACTACCTCAAGGTGAGCACTTCTATCCATGAAATGCCTCGCTCTATGTTCTCTCACAAAGCACATGCATGACACCAAGTTATTTTTGACAGAAGGAAGGTTTAGGAGGGCCTTGGACCAAAGGAAAGGCCAGATTTCGGAAGCAAGGTTGAGCGAAACAGCTAATTCTGGAGCTGCTCTGGAATGTCGGACACGATCACGTGTACTTGAGATGCGAGTTGCAAAAAAAATTAAATTTTCAAAAATGTAGGTTCGGAGCAAGCCGGACCTTCGCTGAAGCGACTTGCTTCAAACTCCGTTAAACATGATATCTCTGAGCATACACGGGTACATATCTATCGGCACCCACACTCTGCATTGTCTTTTAATCCATGAAGTGATCGGCTCTTCCTGCATTTTCTAAAATCATCATTTCCATGTCTAGGAAGTGCATTGAGCCATATAATATTGCGGTGGATCCTCTTCGCAGACTTGTAATGGACCTTCACAAATATTCTGGCTATTTTACAGGAAGGCATGGTGGATGTGTAGGCTCCCCGACGCGGTGAATGTGATATGTCACAACATGTCACACAGCGTAATCTGACCTCGACGCGTCGTCTACTTGCCCATAAGATGATTCTGAAACCTTTGGAGCATTTGGAAGGTCTCACCGAACACAAAGGCGCGTTGGAGAGTAAAAACCTGACCCTCAGAGTACCAAAATTAATGTGATTACTTCACACTATCTGACATGTGTTATATCCCTTGGAGAGACTGGAAGTAAATGCGAGAACAATCAGGTTTATAGCCAGGTGGATAAACTAAAACTTTCATTAATTGACCAAGAAGCAAGGTGGCCGAGATGTGGTACTAGAGGTCGATTTCTAGGTCCTCTGTTTGACGGAGTTTGAAGCAAGCCCCTTCTGACGAAGGCGTGTTTGGTTTGTTGGTTTGGTCCGGCATCACTCGGCGTACGCGGCATTGTACGGCGTCGTCGGAACGGGGCTTGTTCCGAACCTAGCAAAAATGAACATCGTCGATTTGCATGTATAATCACAATCACACAGCCACCGAGAACATAAAAACCGGCCGACGCTCCGCTCACCGTCCACTTGATACGGTACACTGGCTGAACCCCCCCCCCAAACAAAAAAAAAAACAGTAAATAAAATCCACATCCCCAGGAAAGCTATCTTTTAGGTATGTATGGTCCAGAGGAGTGATATTTACATCTCATTGTGGAGAGAACATCCCAAATCCCCAGATGGGTTCAAACTCCGACATGGATGTATGGCACCCATACGAATGGATTTCTTCCTTTGTATTCCTCTCTAAGCTTCTTGACCGCCAAGTGCAATGCTTCTGCCGCCCGAGTTGGATCCGGCGGAGATGTCTGGAACAGATTTTCATACACATCTCCTGCAATCTGAGTGGCTTCGATGTCCGCAATGGACCACATTGTTGCAATAACACCACGATATCCGGCTAACAACATGCCAGCTGCAAGGTGGACCGATTCTTCTTGAAGGGCCCTGTCTCCGGTCGCAGTTTGACATGCGGAGAGGAATGCGAGATCGGCGTGGGGGAGAGACAGCTGAATTATGTCGGACAGTGTCAACCTTGAGCTTCCAGCAAGGAGCAGGGCGCTGTTTGTAGGGTTTGCGAGATCCTGCACCCCATGACATGCAAAGTGGACCCAGCTGGACTCCGCCATGCCTTTCTGCACACCGTCAACAGTGGCCATATCACTCTCCAAATGCAGAACATGCATCTTGTCTTTGGCATGGAGTTGAATGATCTTCTGTTCCTTTGCGGCACCAGGTAGGGGAGATTGGCCCATGGCAGCTGGCTGAGAGATAATAAGTAGTTGGTCTCTATACGGCGACTCATATTTGGTGCGGAAGCTTTGAATCAACGCCGTCAGTGAAGGTGCATAGGAAGAGATGACGAAGTCCGATATTTTCGATCCGAATGATTCATCTTCTCCATAGAGACCAGCAGCGTGGATGGGAAGAAGTGTCAGAGGACCAGTCGGACACCACCAAACACGTTGCAAAGATTCCGTCGACGGTTTCTGTGGTCATAGTTAGAGAATTAATTGTTGACAATGGCATTTGCTCACTGTAATGGCGAGTGACCTGAGAATTGGCTCAGCAACTACTGACCAAAGCTTGGACAGAATTTGTGAGAACTGAACATCTGAGCTAGGAGGTTCGGGTTCTTGTTTACCGAACAACCTGGAACGAGTCCCTCCCGCAAAATGACCCAGAGAAGTACCCATTTCTTCAGCACCTTCGAATGTTAATTCAAGTGGAATATGTATGATGTCGGTCCCCAGCCCCGGCAGAAGGATCAGAGCGTCGCAGCTAATTTCACTAGCATTGACTACCACAACAGGCCCACCGATGGCGGCCAGTGAAAGCTCAGTGATTCTTCTTGGCAATAGAAAACTTTCAAACCCGGTCAATACTCGGATCTGTGCCAGGAGTTTGTCCCGCTCGTGGGCATATTCATGGTACCGGCTTCCGACAGACAAAATGGATTGCGAGGATTCAATGGGTCCGGTGACCACCTCTGCGTAGCCATCACGGATACTGGACCCTTCCAATTGAATAGACAGGAAGACGAGACGGTCTGCTAGATCAGGGCGCTCGTGCTTTAGAGCATCGAGGGGTGTACGGAGATCGAGAAACTGACTCCAGATGACCGATCGCCCTTGTTCCAGCCACTCCACCGCTGTCGCATACTCGCCTGAAATAATGGCGGCCGCGGCTGCATCTCTAACCACCTTCTCCGCCTTCGATAAGTGGTGGTGACGATCAGGGATAGATAATCCGAGCCAAGCTAGTTCGGGCAAGAGATCGAGGGCCACACTGTAAGCACGTAGAAGTGACGGGTGTTGGAAAGCTTGAGCATATTTAGCCCACATTAAAGAAGCATCAAATCGTATGGATGCAGGACCCGTAAACGAACATGCGGCAGATGAGTAGTGAATAATCATCGTTTCGAAGTCATGAGGATCTCTGAGCAGCTCAAATCGGCGCGAAAGAGAGCCCGCGAGACTGTTCAACCTCGAAGGTTTATCAGGGTGACCATCTGGAGTAAGTTCGCTAGACTCTTGGAGGAGACCAACAGCACGGCTAATGTCCTCGATGTCGCCATGATGCTCAAAACGGCAGAGGAGTGAACTTCCGAGGTTGCACAGACGTGAGGACTTATGAGGGTGAGAAGTTGGAGTAAGCTGGACTGACTCTCCGAGCATTGACACAGATTTGTCAAGATCTTCATTATTTCCAAACTCCTCAAACTGATAGCGCAGGGAATTGCCAAGATTGCTCAGTATCAGGGGTCTGCCAGGATGGCCAGCTGGGGTGAGGGCAAGAGCATCTTCAAATATTAACACACATCTTTTGACAGCTGCTTTGTCGCCTGACCGCTCGAACCGACGGAAAAGTGAATGACTGAGGTTGTTTAATATTGAGGGCTTGTTAAGATGGGAATCTGGAGTGAGGTCGACAGATTGCTGCAAGGTTATGATAGCCTTGTTGATGTCTCCAAAGTCACCAAGCTGCTCAAACCGACATAGCAAAGAATTGCCCAGATGACTCAACCTCGAGTGCTTATCGGGATGATCATCTGGAGTCAATCGGACCGAGTGACCTAGAATGGACACAGATTTGTTGATGTCGCCGAGATCCCCAAGCCGCTCGAACCGACAGAGGTACGACTTTCCGAGATTACTCAACCTCAGGCACTTTTCTGGATGGTCCTCGGGAGTTGCTTCGACAGAGTCTTCCAGTGTCATCACAGCCTTCTCTATGTCCCGGAGCTCACCAAATCTCTCAAAGCGAGAGAGATAAGATTGGCCAAGGCTACTCAACCTCGATTGGCGTTGGGAATCAGGGTTTGGGGTGAGTTCGAGAACCTGTTCAAACATGACCAGAGCCTGATCAATGTCTTCGAGATCATCTCTCTGCTCAAACCGACAGAGCAGAGAATTTGCAAGGTTGCCCAACCTCAACGGCAGTTTTGGGTTCCCAGGTGGGGTGAGGGCAACTGCCTCTCGGAACACCGATACAGCCATATCGATGTCCCGTAGATCACCCAACCGCTCGAATCGACAGAGTAGGGAATTGCCCCAATTTCCCAACACTGAAGACTTTTGAGGGTTATCATTTGGAGTGAGGTGGACGGCATCCTGCAACACAGATAGTGACTGGTTGATGTCCTGCAAATCGCCGAGCCGCTCGAATTGACGGAGGAGCGAGTTGCCGAGATCTCCAAGTCTTGAGGCTCTGTGCGGGTGACTCTCTGGAGTGAAGTCGAGAGCATCCCGAAGCACCGAGACCGACTTGTTGATATCATGGAGCTCCCCAAGCCGCTCGAATCGATGTCGCAACGCAACCCCCAGGTCTCCCAGGAGAGTGGCTGCCACCGGGCTATCCCGAACAGCGTCAGCATATGCACAGACTGCCTGGTTAAGCTCCTCCATCACTTGGGAAGTATGATATCGCTGGAAACAAATGTCGCCGAGGATATTCAAAAGGTGGGCCCGGTTCCCATTTTCGCTGGAGTGGGATAGGAGTAGAATCCTCTCGTGCATTACAATGAGGTCCAGGAAGTCCAGCTGGATTCCATCGTCTGCGGCAACATACATCTGCTCCAGACGGGTGCCGATCCTTTGATAGTCGACAGGAATAACTAGGAAGTCATCAGGAGATACGGAAAAATAATGGAACTTTATATGTCACTTTGGTCGTCTGGAATTCCAATCTCGAAATTATTTGATGTTGTCATTCTAGAGGCTTCGAAGATACGAAAAATGGCCGTGAACTCCAGGTCGGGTCCGTCAGGGTTGACTTTGATGAGTTCCGCGTCCATGCGATAATCTATGTCTCAATAAGATTTTGCTATGCATTAGACAATTCACTTACACCGATACTGTGCATTTGTCAAAATTTCGCCTCGACGAATTTCTACGAAGCCGAGCGGTCGGGTACCCTGACTTTGACTATGGCGTATGATTGCTACCAAGACAATATGAGTATGTGAAGGGCTGGGCAGAACAAGACCTCCATTAGACCTTCTTTCGTTCATCACAATTCGGGGCTGGACACGCACATGATGCAATCGGTCCTCAGATCCCAACAATGTTGAAATGGCGGTGACTCCACTTGTAGCGTTTGCATGAAGATATGTCGGTCAACTATGAGCTGCGCAGACATTTGCGTGTCCAGGGGAAGATCATCATGTGGATTCGATAACGAGTCGATGGTGATCTCTGAAGCGGCCTCGTTAATACTAATAGCTGGGGAATGTTGTATTTGAAGGAATCCATACCGTCAAGATAGAGGCTGGCCAATCCGTGAGTCAGCGGGAGTTTCGTCAAACAGTCGCTGGAAACTCACATCGAATTCAGACTTGCCATCGTCGAAGGAAAAACAGGCAGGGACGTAGCACTTTACAGTGGCTATATATCGGACGTGGTTTGACAGCACGGCGTTGTTTTTGGGCCGATGGAGATCGCTGCAGAATTTCGCCCGTCAAAGGATAAATGCTGTTGGGAGTCATATTTATAACTCCGAGCCACGATTTAGTTCAACTCACGCCACTAGCCTTGTACCAGATCAGGCTTAACCTGTCTGGCTGTCACTCCTTTCAACAGTCCGTCGGAGGTTTCATTCCTGTGGGCGGCAAAACTCAGTGAGTGTGACTCCACTCTCCGGCCAAGCGCTTGGTCTACTTGTGTCAAGGAGTAGAAGCTGTCAGCCAGGCGCTTGGGCTGTTGATTTGGCGCTTATGCTACTTATGAAATAATGACTTAGCGCCAAAAATTGGCGTCGCTTCTAATAGGGATCCTGAAGGGAATTTTCCTTCCGTGGAGCCACAGGTGAATGCCACTCTCTCTCAGAGTCCCTGACTCGGAGTCTGACGTTTGAACTTGAAAGTGATCTGATACGATCACGTGTAAATTAGACGCGCCAATTTAAGCCAAACCTACGCATACACCGCGTATGAAACGTGCACATCGCATGAGGAATGGTGCTAATACCTCGACGGCATAGTTAGTGGTCCGTATCAGAGCGTTTCCTGAAGAAGACGAAGATTGCCAACAGCAGGCGCCCATGATGGACATTTGTGGGTGCGCCACTGATGTCCCCCCACCCACGCCTAATTGGGCACTCCATTAATTAACGGGAATCGTAGAGTATATTGCCTCAGGTTTCCACTAAATTTCTCCAACAGGACAATGATTGTCATCTCCTGACTAGGCAGGCGTGTAGTGCCCCTACCGCCGACGTCTTCCAGAATCTCGGTCCACAGCTTCCGCGCCGAGTTTGGCGCGACGTCCAGCTCGCTCAAACACGAGGCGAATGGGCCTGCTTCTGTGGGTGCGCACACACTTCTTGCCTTTAACCGCCATGCAGACCTACCCGAAAAAATTAGACAAGATTTATGGACACTACGCAGTACATATTGAATCTCAAGCAAAATTCTATTGCGAGCCAATATTATCAGCGACTGCCTATCCGGCCAGACTAGGTATCCGGCCACTTGGCCCGTAGATGAAGATAGGTGAGACTTTTTACCCCAGTCTTACTTGTATGTTGGAAGATATGTACAGGCGCCTTCAGAAACGAATTTTGAGGCAGTTTGATGGAGTTGATGGGATGCGGTGCTCGCTTTTCGGACCGAGGAGGTTGGCGGACATGTGTTTTCTTATTTTTGGCATGGCATCGCTTGTGAGAAATCACCTCAATCTCCACAACCTCTTCATCGTTCCATGATGTCTGGTGCTCATTCTGTTTGGCCGATGACTGGCTATACCTCAGTGCTCTATACAACGACCCCGTGCTCATCTCCATGTTGCTATCCTCCCCCACATTGGCGTCAAGATGCGAAAATCACTAACAAAGGCCATGCACTCACCACCAGCGTATCGGATTCGATCGTAGTGCTATGACTAAGAAACTCGGTATGGGCAACGAGAACGGTAAACACACTCCCTGGATGGTACTTATATCATTTTATCGATTCCATTCCTCCGTCATTGCGACCAATGTGCTGGACGGCCATTTTACGAATCAGCGACACTTTGGATTTTTTTTGGGAGATGGAACACCCCAGCGGTGGAACTGGCGGTTAATGTACGTTCAGATGCCTCCTTCGACGCGGATCCCGGCTCATTTTCGATGGGCACTTCATTTTGTCGCTGCACAGGCGTTTTCATTACCGGAGGTTATGGGGCAATTTTCGCTATATTGCCAGCCATGATCCCTATCGATTCACCCATCGCTGTATGTCTAGTTCCTTTTCAATATGATTTTTTCACCCTATTCCGTTGTGAAATGGCGCCTTGGGCGCTCCCTCGTCACATATAGCTGGTGTGCGGGTCCCGCTTTCTGGCGCATTTTCCGTACGTCTTCCTTCTCTCCTTCGACACATTCACCATGCTCCCTCGCGTGAGACTTCTTTTAACCACACCTGACCCGCCCACCGACGCTACGACACCCGAAGAGCCCCCCGTCGACGCTCATCTTTGTAACGAAGAGGACATTGAGCATCTCCCCTAAGAGAAGCGTATGCAACTCGCTGTCGCCGCTACTCATCGCAAGCTGGAGTTCCAGGTAGTCTGGATGGACAGAGATGTGACCTAGAGAGCTATTGGCCAACATCAACGACTGTGCGGCGATGGAGGAATATCTGGCGCACCGTGATGTCGATGACCCGCTTCTCTTATCCAAACGTAAATGCCTCGTCGATACCACAGTGAAGGCGAGTAACGAGTAGTTTACAACATTCTAGAGGCCTGTTGTATCCCCTGAACAAGTTCGCACGCGGACCGGGCTGCGCTCAGCGCGGAGGGCGAGCAGGCCGCGACGAAGGCGTTTCTGCGGCGCTGTCGCGCGGAGGCCGTGCGCGCATTTCCGCGACCAGGAGGTCATGGAGCGCAATGAGGGCGCGAAGCGCGTGGACTTTTTACTTGGGAAAACAGTGTTCAAGGGCCTCGTTCGCCTGCCAGGAGATCCGGAAGGATGCGTGTGCATGGTACCCGCTTGACCGACTACTTACCCCCCTCTCATTCCAACTTCTAACCATTGGACGTCCGCATGGGCCGGCATTGGATGTTTTTTCGTTTTCTTTTTTCCATTGCGACGTTCTCGCAACCCGGGAGATATTGAGCGCTTGAATGCAGGGATAAAGCGGACGTGGTGCACGGCGCACCACTGCATAGATTAGCGTGGCATTTAGTCTGTAAGCAGTTGAACGCGGCTCGACTCCCCGCGTCCGCCATCATCCAGCTTTGTGCGTTTTTTTCAGAGCAGTCTCAAACCCCTTAGACGTCGTGCACGGCGCATCCCTGCATCCAATGGTCCACGTGTAGCTTCTCCTTACTTGGGGGCATATTCGACACCTAAATGCTTGGAGGAATCGAGCGGCCTCCTTCATCGACTTGCAAATTGGTACACCGTTGAACAGGTTTGGGGTGCTTACCTCCGGAGTAACATAGGCGCGCGTAAGTCAGCAAGAGAAGAAAGAAGGGAAGGGGATGGGAGGAAAGGAAATGGAACGCGCGCGAAGGCGACAGCCCGCGCCAGAGGCCCTTCCTACCAAGTTTTCATCGGTACATGAACCGGTACGGCGTAGAAGAGATGCGCACAGATGCGCCGGGGGCACGACACTGCGCCAACGACGCGCAGCGGAGCGCCCAAACCACCACACGCCACCAAAACAGCATTCGGTTGGTCCATGGGCGTCCCAGGAAACGGGCGCACGCACATCTCCCGAAACGCGGGCGCGCAAAACGAATACGAAGAGAGAGAGAGGAAAAAAGAGATGCACCGCGACGATGTACCCCCACAGCAGGCCGACGGGCGGCCTCGCGCGCAACTGGACGCGCGATTTTATTACGTCTGGGCGATTCGTTCAGCTCGGTGCTGAGACCAATACGACAAGAGGTGGGAGGGACGGAGAGGAATAGGGGATGCACCGAACGGATAACACGCAATACGCAATCTATCAATTCGTCAGCACGCACATCTTGGTCTTTTAACATCGCCGCGGGCAGTAAGCCAGAACGAGAGCACCGCAGCGCGGCGCGCATCGTTCGTGCGTAGCGTGGCACCGCGGTCGAGGAGAGCGTCCGTCGCGTCGCGAGGACAGCATTCAGCATCCGTCACATTGCAGATAAAATATCCTTCGCATCGAGCAGCCCGCCAGGACGTGCCTCGGACGCCGCATCGTCCACGCAGTCAGGATACTGTACTATTAAGACCGAATGTTCACACTATGTCACCCGTCACCTAAGGTGTTCACTTTTCTGAATGTTCATTTCTCGGCAATCACCATCAATTGCCATATTTGGATGCCCGGCATCCGCCGGGCGAAAATTTTTGACATTTTTCGGCCTATTTAGGCCTTGAAAACTCACCGTCACCGTCACCGATGTCCCAAATGTTCAGTTCACGACCCTCCGTCACCCGTCACCTGAACATTCGGTCATAATAGTACAGTATTGTGCGCAGAGAAAGTGCCAAAAAAAAAAAAAGACACAGAGAAGAGACGAAGACGCACCTCGCCCGTCGACCCGCTCGCAAGCAGGGTGAGGGAGCAGGTGGAAGTCCCACACAATCGAGTGAATGCAATGCATATGGATGACGGCACAACCTCATACGCCTTGATCGGATCACTGCCGATGCTCTTGTGTTTCTCTTCTCGCCAGACTCGGTCTCATTTAGCCCTCGTACTCCCGACGTCCTCTGACTCGCGCTGGACCGCATTTGCTAAGGTCCAATCTTAAGGCCCAATCTTCTGGGCATCGTCCTCCTTATCCGCTGCCGCCGCCCCACCCCAGCCGAGCTGCCCGCCGAGGTGCGATGACCGCCATCGCGCGTTCCCGTACGACCCGAGCGACTACAGCAGCGGCTCCGACCCCGCCACCAGCGGCAGTGGATACAACTCGCCCGACGCGCCCGTCCCAGCGCCCGGGGCGCCTCGTCCATCTGCCTGCGCCCGCGTGCCTCCACCGCGTCTCCTGGTACCCCCCGCACCTGCGTTGATACCCACCTCCGCGCAGGCCTCGCGCCCCTCGACCTCGACCGCGTCCGCCCGTCCCCTCTGCTGCCAAAGTCCCTGTCCCATTCGCCGTCGGCCGCTCGGATGCGCGTCGAGTAGATCTGACTCTGCTGTCGTTCGCCCGCGTGGGTCTCCCGGCCGCCGATGGGACGGCGCAGCAGCAGCAGCAGAGCTGGAACGTGCCTAGCAGAACTCGAAGTAGCAACGCGTTCAAGCGCGTCGTGCGGCCGCTGCACGCGTGGAAGAAGGGGAAGCAGGGGCAGGGGGCGTAGTAGATGTGAGTCTCGCTCTTCGACCTGTCTTTCGGTTCCTTCCTCTTGCGATGGCGTACCTTGCGGACGAGTCGCATGGGGACGCCCCTTCCTTCCGTTTACTCAGTCAGACTCGCACCGCAAAAGAAATTCCGAAAAGGAAAACGGGAGATGAGTCGATGTCTTATTGGCTCGCCTTTCTCGTCATGTCCCTTCCCTTCTCTTTCCTTCCCTTCGCCGACGCCGTGCAGAAAACCCCAAACTCGCAACCACAAACAAAACACCATATAAGGAGGAAAACCTAGACGCACGACACCAAAACAGCTGTGTATTTACATATCATATTCGGGCGCCGGGATACATGCGCAGGAAAATGAGGCTGGTACTGCTTGTATGCGCAGTGTGTGTATTGAATTGCACCAGCCGGGTTCGGAAGTGTCTTTGGTGGGTGAACGCGACTCGAGGCACGGATGGGTGCACCTGCATCTGGGACGCGCAACGAGCTGCATCTGGGACGCGCACCGAGCTGCTCAGAAGGCGGCCACGAGCGGGCGAGCGGGTAGGACGGGACGCTCTCCCATCCACACCCCCCCCCAAAAGGCCTGTAACTCCGGCTGCGTCTGCGTCGGAAACTCCCGGTGTGTGGCATCGGCATCGGCATCGCGGTTGTGCGCGCACGGCGCCGGTGCGCCGGGCGTCCGCGGGGCGGCCCCGTGCATGCGCCTGCTGTATGCCTCCACCGTGGATGCGACGGACTGCACGATGCGCAGGATGCGGGGGCGGGGGACGCAGCGACCGCGCGCCGAGGCTTCGAGGTCGATATCTAACTTTGGCGGCGCCTGGAACGATGAGTCGATGACGCATGCGTATGAGCGCACGGAGGTATGAGTTGTTCATACATACCCGGCGCCTCTGCGGCTTGACGCTGGACGCAACACAGGTGGAGGTATCGAAATTCAACATGGTACCTCTCTTTGGCGTAAATTTGGTTATGGACGGAAGCTGATAAAGTTGCAGTCCCCACTCGATTCGTCATTCGACATGATGCTTTACGATGTGTTGCGCTTTGTCAAAGCATTTGTCAAAACCGTAGAAGCGCGTCCCTCATCGGACTACGACACGGCTATGCAATTTTGCCCGAAAAACACCACAATATCCGCGACATTCAATGTGGACGAACGGATTGGTGTGATATCGGACTGCTTGTAAACCCGGAGGTCCCTCATTGGTGACGCTGACAGGGGGGGGGGGGGGGGGTTATATTATACTCGCGTGGGTCCACAGCCTGAACTACGAGTTTACCGAAAACAAACATGTAGGTATGTATGGGTGGTTATCCTTACATAAATCTACAAGATGCTAACGGAGCACACACCATTCCAGGGGGTCGATCACACAAGACGCTGACAATCTGAGACTGGCCGGCCCCTAAAGGCTGGACCTCCGGATAAAACCTCGTGGGACCTGACCACCAGCCCAATGTCCTGGTGTGCAGAAGGAGTTCTCTCCTTCCAGGTGTAAATCCCCGGAGTCCACCAGTCACAAAAAAGTTGTCGCATGTCTGTCCCTTTGCAGAATGCATGCAAAAATCCAACAACCAAATATTTTTGCCCGAAGGCTGGCAAACTATAGTTGCCAAAGAACTTGGAGGCACGAGGCCATCAAATCGGTTTCCACCGGCGGTTCGACAAGGAGCATGGGTGTAGCGTCATAGATTTTCAGGACATTGAATGCCAATTTTGCGAGCACCGGTGTAATTTCCCTCCGCGCAAGTACCGCTCGGAAGAAGCTCATCACATCTGTG